>JAGTJP010000049.1:0-212473 GCA_020744175.1 Auriculariales sp. MPI-PUGE-AT-0066
GGCCTGTATGAGAGTTGTAGTCAGTTAGGCCAGGCGCGAACACTCTCGACGACACTCGATAACTTGCCGCCGGTGTCTTCGCAAAAGTAGGCGTATTTTCAGACTTAATTTGATCCTTTGTTTGCGTCTTTTTGGGTGGATATGGACCTTCTGTGCAGGCGGACATCTGCACGAAGCTTGTCGTCCCACTCGCCGTTCTGCAGCGCGCTCATCTCAACGGTTATTTTCCTAATCCTGGGTAAATCATGAACTGAAAAACGAGAAATGAAATGGATTCACTTGAATGTCTGTTCGTTTTCTATAATCGCCAGGCGCAGCTCGACGACGCGGGCCTTGTAGTGTTTGCGCGCAAGGTGAAGGTGGAACGGCGCTGCAGAATATAATCATCAGCAATAAGCACGCGCGGGTGCCTGCAGGGGCACACCGTGAGGTTTGCTGTGTGCTTTGAACTCGTCGCGACCCTCACTGTGCATGTGGCACGATGTGAGCACTTAACCGAGCGGCCCTCGCGTAAGACGGCATAACGCACGTATCCTGTGGCATCTCCTGAGCTAGATACTTGTAGAACGCCTGGCACATCTGAATCTCGCTTTCAGTGTGCGGCGGAGGGTGCGGCAAGCTGTGGCGCACCTCGGGTGTGAAGACGTTAGAGCCGTTGTCGATGAGTGGATGATGGCACAGAACATCGCAGACGACGACCAATTATCATTACCGAGCTCGTAGAGAGTCTGAGTGAGCAGCATTTTGTCGCGTGTCGATAACTGGTCCATTGCGACGTGGCGCGCGTGCGGGATGCAGCGTCGGTGGTTGTGGCAGAAGGACAAGCACTTCCCCGGATGAATTTCACGGGTCACAACTCCGACACTACGTTGTCCGACGCGCTTTAACAGAAGCTGCTTTGACTTTGATCTCGGAGGGGAACAATACATGTTGGATGTATATTCGGAAGCGGATGGATGTAGAAAGATAATTTCAGGTAAAACTCCTTCCGTCATCTGACATATATCAGCCTGGCCGCCTGTGCGATCACGCAATCCCCTGAATCGAGCAGATTTTATGGTTCAGACAAAGTTTTGCAGCCAACAGAAGGTCAGCCTTTGTCCCATGACGCACAAGTTGACGGACCACAAGCGCCTGCTGAGCCGCACGGACCTTTACCGCGCACGTATCTCTCATCAGAATACCAGCGGCCAAGGCTCAAGGTCTAGTTCTTAGATTTTGAAATGATGCTAGTTTGGCTTCTTTGAGGAAGAAGGTGAAGCGAGGGTTATGCTTTGTTGGACTGCCTACGCGGGAGTCCGATTCTCAGTCCTGATCCTCACCAGCACCCGCAAAGTGTGGCTCGTTGACTTGCATCATGAGATAGCTTGCATGTGGAAGTATATGCTTAACATAAAGAAACTATCACGTGAACATGGTGCCACGTAAACCAGACTGTTCAACAGAGATAATGTTAGAAACTGAGTCCACTCCAAATCAGTGTCACGGTTGACCCCCGCTGACCTTGACCCGACCGGTTGATCGGGTCAAGGGATCATCCCTTGACGGGTCAAGCCAGTCAACCTTGACCTTTGACGGCGCTTCCGTGGCCTCTAGTGCGCGCAGCGACACCAGCTCGCGCGACTTTCGATATTGCTAGATACTGTAAGTTAGAACTCATTTTAAAAGTATAATATGATGCTTTAGCTATTAACATGAACTAGAAATATCAAACCATGCAGCTATTCTTTGTCAGTATCGCAAATCGTGCTGTTCCATATATGGCAAGCGTCGGGACTGAGCTGCTACTTGGAAAGCGCAGCAAGTTGCCAAGTGTGATCTTGGGATAGTTAAATGGTGAGGGATCATCAGTGGGGGTATTGACACTGTCATGGGGTCCATTTGTGGATGCAATGTGAGCAATGAGACGGTCGAAGGTGGTGCGGTTATCGTCAGGATCCTCGAGTTGCTCCACATCTTGCTCTCCCACATCTTGGTCTTCCAAAGCTCCCTGTAGCTCACGATCCACCCGAGAGGCATCATCAGCTGCCTCAGAGGTGCTGTGATTGCGCTTGCGCTTGCGTGGAACCCACCCTGTAAGGCGATGTCGTTCGAAGATATCGGCACGGAGGAATTCAATGAGGTGAGTTGACTGGACCCAATCCGATTTCTGCGTGCCGTTTGTGTGATCTTGTTACCGCTGAATGCACGCTCGCATGCAGTGGAGTTGGCAATTACTGAGAGCAGCCGTGTTGCGAACTTCGCAAGTTTCTGGTCAGCGATGTCTGCCTCCGTCATCGGTGTGTGAAGCTGAACTGTATCCCACAAGATCTTGATGTCCACACTGCCCTGAAACTGTGTCAGCTTTTGGAGTCCAAATTGACTGCAAAACACCGTGTCGCCTTGACCTCCTGATTGAGTGGGCGGGAGGAAATTGCGGACAGCCGTTGGCGAGGGACAGAGAGATTCCCAGGACCAGTCTCATCTTGTTTCCCGCTTGCTTCAGTCCAGAATGCCAAATGGCAAGGCGCTAGAAGGCAAAGTGCTGCTAGATGAAGTTAGGTATGTGATTCAACACTACATGATTTAGCACGGTTCTAAATCTCGGACAAGTGTGGCAGCAGTTGAAACAACAAGTGCATCACTCTCATACGGCGTCTGAGCATTGATGCGTCACCATCAGGTCTTGCGGATGCTTCACCTTGAATTGAACGAGATAATGCCGGACCCACATCACATTCGGATGTCACCAAGCTGGCGGCCCTTCCAAATCCCAACGCCTTGATTAAAGTAGGCAAGTTGAGTTTGAATTCATATCTCTCCGGTAAAGATTATGACGCGTGTACCAAATCTCAGTATTGCGTTACAGCGCCCAGCTACGTTGCCACGCGTCGTGCTCTTTTCGGAGCGGTCTTCTGAAATTCATGGCCACGAGATCCTAGCTGGAATGGTGACTGCCACGCAAGCTTACACTGCACACCACGATGACAGTATTTTCGAGGATCCACACGGCTTCCCACCCGAACGTTGGTCATGAAGGTATGCACCGTCATCAGACGGGAATGTACAGGGACATCCCAGAGCAACTACTTTCCGTTTGGCTTGTGCACGCGCATTTACGCCGGCCAAGTGCCAGTGATGATAATGCTTCGCGTCCGTCCTCTCGAGCTGTGCAAGATACAACGCTGATGCATTTTGCGTTCGCAGATCAACCTCACCGCTCTCATGCGCAATTCTGATCTCGTTCTGCCAGACGAATGAGAAGGCGATGGGAGTTTGTTCTGGCGTTTGTGAATATAGTCGTTATTGCGTGCGACAGGGGTATTCGTGAGCTCATGGTCTTGCGTGCTCGCCATATTTCCAAGGGGAGGAAATTGCGATGTCATTTTCGTCCCAAGTGAGGAGGTTACAAATTTTAGCCTTCTGACCACAAGCTGCCTTGCTATACCGCCGACTGCTAGTAAGGTTGTACTCAGCTGAGCAGCGTATCATTGAGATATCCTAATTGGTACCTGGTTGCGAGACAATCGTCGTCCTAGATCACGAATCAAGGTCAGACGAAAGCGTGACGTGAACAGGATGGACTTACATGTGTGACTGTAGTTCCATATCAAACGAACACGGCGCGAAGCGCCACGCCCCACGATTTGGCCAGTAGAACGTCCATTTTGCGACGGATGCAAGGATCTTGTGCATGGGATGCCAATGATCTCTCCATTTGCCATCATCAAAGGCGTCATCGTGGCATACCGACATGAATGGGAGGTTCTCCGCAAAGCCACGGGCTAGGCCGGGGCCGCGCGAACGCAATGCCCGAGAATACTCGACTCTAATCTTGTGGACGTCGACAGTTGGGTGCTGATGGCCGTAATTGATCAGCGTTGGGATTTCGTCGTGCAGGTGCTGCATCAGCGCAGGTGCGAACGCGTCAATTACCGCCTGGAGCCGGGCACCGTCGAAGACGGACGCTGCGGGGTCCGCCATGACAGAGTCGAGATATGACTTGAGGTCAGTGAATCCAGAATGGAATGCCTTGTGCTGATTAACATTGGCTGACATGAGTCCTGCGTTGCCTGAGGCCTTTTCCAAAGCCGGGAAGAGAACCTCTTCCTCGCCGTCGTGATGCCCCGCCAGCATGTTATACCACACCAGACCAAAGGTTACTAGATCATGTTTGTCGCGCGCAGAACCATTAGCTACGTGTGGTGCGTAGTTGTATAATGAGTTTAGACCTATAAAAAAACTCGTCAGGCTTTTTCATGGCGAATATAACCGGTCGACGCGCCTCTGAAGAATATGTTATGCCACAGGGCCATGTTGACGGCCAGATTATAGCACGCCTCATCAGTCGCGGAGAGATCACCCGTTGGCTTCGTAGGGGGAACGATCAAGGCAAATGGACGCTCGGCCCAGTGAGATGACGTAGCAGCAATGGTCGACATCGAGTGTGATGGTCCTTGGTGATTGGTGTTCGCGGTGAGGTGTAGGCGCGGATAGGACTGAATGCGCAAATGGAGAGATGACGATAGGCGAACACCAATGCTACAGCTCTAAGCAGCACGCGGGCAAGTTAAAAGCATTATGACATCTCGCTATGGGAACCTGCTGTTGTTCAGGACGCGGCCGCTACGGCCTGCGCGTTCCCTCGGCACCGTTGTGACGGGATGGCAGTGCCAACAAGCGCACGCCCAGACCACGGTCGAGATTACATCAGTCAGCGAGTGCGGGTCCAGATTGCTGCATCAGCAAGATGAGCTCATGACCAGGCGCGAGAACCAAGTCCGGCAGCTGATACTTGGTGGCATCGAATGCATCCGGCATGGGCATTATGCCAGCTTAGATCCAAAGATCAATGTAGCGCAAGTCTGGTGTCTGGCTAGCGGATATGTTGCGCACGCAGCGTATGTCTCCCATGATAACTTATGGACAAGAGATGGTCACTCGTGCGCGTTTCAAGGAAGGTGTCGGTGCGACCGTGGTCGTAACCAAGTTTGGACCTGCGCAAGATGGACGCGATCGGTATAAACGAAGATGTCCGCCTCTGTGCACCGTACGGATACGCAAAGCTCGGGAGGCAGGGCATTTGACATTGGAGGAGGAGGACAAGACCCCTATGGTCCAAATTGCGCACCGCTCAGAAATCCATTGCTATACTCGTGTTGAACCTAGAAATCGCGCCGTCACGCACTGCTCGACGCGCGTGAATAGTGTATTTTGACACACATTCCCACGCGAATACCGCCCGTGTCCTCTCCCTCACGCTGACAAGAAATATCTTCGTCAATGCGTCGGCTCGCATCGCTGCTCGCACTGGTTTCTGTTACAATTGGGCTGCCGACGCCTCCAACTGGCAGCACCTGCCAAAGCGACTGTGCCAAAGCGAAAGAGATCGCATACTTCGGGAACGGTGCATATGGTGTCTATGCGCGTGTGCCAAAGTTTGTCGAGCTCGAGCGCGGGTACGACCCAGAGCCTGATTGCAAAGGCACATATTGCACAGACGTAGTGACGGGCATCGAGTACGGCGATGGTATCGAGCGGCGCGACTCTGATCTGAGTGGTGAAGCGACGCGCGGTCTCGACGGCGGCAAAGGCGAAGACGCGACGCAGATTGAGTATGCCAGTATCGACCACCCTGACGAGGCACTTCAGCCACACGATGGAAGGGCCGTCAAATACGAGATGGACGTGCGCGACGGTGGAGAGGACCATATCGCCGCGGACCGCCGTAGATCTCCATTCGACCTAACCAGAAGAGAATATGACCGGCAGCGGCATGGTGAAGTTGACACCGTTGACGTCTCCTCTCGCGTGGAGGGGGATGTGACCATCGCTAGGCGCCATGATTCCGATGCAGGTGGTGAGGTGAATGACATAGGTCCAGAGAATATCCAGACCAAGCACGTTCGCGCCGACAAGAGTAAAACGAAGTATCAATCCTGGCGGCGATGGTGGTGGTGACAGGCGACGAAGTACTAAGGACAAGGACAAGGATGTGCTCGTGCACTGGTCGCGCGACGTTGAAGTCAGGGCGGATCTTGTTGACTTCTACAGCGTGTCTGAGCGCGACAACAGCAAACGAAGCATATACCAGGACAGGGATGGTGGCAATACCCGACGGAGCATTGGTACTGGAGGCGATGGTAGTGGTGGTGACCTGCGCAGCGTTTCTCCTGGCGATGGACCCAGGGGCAACCTTGCAAAGGAGCTGGAGCCGGGAGACCTTGTCCTTTATAACAACGCGTTAGCTGAAAACGCGAGTCGGCGCGCGGAGACGGCCTCGGCGATTCAGATGGACCGCGTCGTTTGCTGTGATTGAGCGGGAGCTAACGAAGTGACCTTTGGGCTGCGACCGAAGCGGAGAACCTAACACGAACCTGAAGAAACTATCTCAAATTGTAAGAATACGCGCCACATGTCTTTTTCGTAGGCGTTTCTTCAAGATCAATCATCAGTATATTCGATAAGACCACCGCTCCGCCAGCGTATCAAGTACTGACCCATCTATACACTATATGCAGGTATGTGCTCAGACCAGATTATCGCAGTTAGCGCGCAGTTGATCTGCAATACGAAAGATATTCTACAGGTCGGGCGCAATGCCCATTGGAATACAAACAATAAGAGAAACAACACGAGAGCGAGGGACATCGGAGAAAGCGAGCAGCGAGATAATTGCGAGAGCGCAATATGTGAGAGAAGCTCATCATACGGTTAACGGGACTGCACTTCTTTCATCATGGTCAGAGCAGTGGAAACGGAGATATAGCCAGTAGAACTACCGTTAAGGCTCTAAGGTCGTCACGATTGCAGCTCTATCCAGATTGTGATATAATTCACAAGGAGAACGCGCGCGGGAAGATCGATATGAACTGAACGGGTGCTTACTACCCTGCAGCCAGTCCGGTACTCCTGGATGTCAATCCAGACGCGCACCCGGCCCCGGCCGCCATCTTTCGCCTCAATACGTCAAAGTACAAGCTCGTACCCAGACCAGGCAGCACCCGCGCCAAAGCGGCACGCGAAATACTCGGTGGGGCTTGCGTGCTAGCAGCACCTTGAGGGCCCGCGCGAGGTTCAACAAATTGTTGCGCTGGTCGCTCGTGTAGCTTGTGATGGGCCGGTTGTGCGACATCACGTGAGGCAGCTAGACCCGCTTTTCCCTGTTTGTAGGCCAGTAGAAATCCATAACCAGTCTCACGATGAATCCGCAAATACTGCCCTGTTGGATCAATGATTCGCTCACTTCCCAAGTAACCGCGGGCCCACCGCACAATACCGCTTGCATCATTGCCCTCCCAATCACTTCTGTCAGATATGCGCCGTCCCGCTCGTCATTTCACATTGGCATTGGTCGCGGTATGGGTATCGGCACCATCGGCGGCCCACAGCTACGTCTCTGGGGGCAATGCTTTCCGTAGATATCCGCCGAACGTGGGCGCAGTCGAGCGCAGGTACAACCCCGAGCACGATTGCAAGGGCACACTCTGCACAGACGTGGTAACGACCATCGAGTACGGGGACAGCGATGATACTCTGCGTGGCGGCCCTCTCGCGGGTGGGGACATAGTAACACCCGTCAAGTACCGTGAGCGTGACGAGCTCGACTCGATTGGCAAAGCGACACGTGATCTCAATCATGAAAAAGGCGAGGAAGCGACCATGGTGGAATATAGGGTTCGTAATGACCCGTCCGGGCCTCTTCAGCCGCACGACGGAAGGTCCATCAAACACGAGATAGACTCGCGCGAATACCTAGTCGGTGATCCCGCTGACGGTGGTGAAGATGACGCCGTCGAGGCGTCCGCCGTCCTCGTTGGCATCGATCCTCGCACGGAGCCCGACTTGACCATTGCTAAGCGCAGTGATCCCTTTTCAGGGAGTGGCGCAGATAGCCTGGTTCCAGATATTGTCGCGGTCAAGGCCTTCGGCGACGGCGACGGTGAGGACATGGAACGAGCGAACCAGGTGCCGGCGAAGCGCGATGTCACTGAGGGGCAAGGATTTGTGCACTGGTCGCGCGACGACGATGTTGATGTGGACCCCATCAATGTCTATAGCGTTGCTGAGGGCACCAAAAACAAACGACGTATCGGTCCTGGCGAAGACGGTGATAGTTATGGTCGACGCAGCATTGCTCGTGGAGGTGATGGACCTGGGAGCAATGCTGCAGGTAAGCTGGACGCGAGCGACCCCCTCTACTACAGCCTTGAACCAGTTTAAGACGCGAGTTGGCGCGGGGAGGCTGAGGCCACGGCGGTCGAAAAGCACATCGTTTGCTGTGACTGAACGGGAGCCTGGCCAAGAGACCGTTCGGGCGACGCCCGGAGCGGAGAACTTTTGGATCGAGGGTTTCGAATGGAACAGGGAGAACATCTCGAACCATAAGAATACGAGCGCACATGTACCTTTTCCGCAAGCGTTTTCTTGATTTCGAATGACCAGCATTGCATAAATCATGCCAAACACCCCGTAAGTACATGAAGTCCTGAACTATTATAGCGCAAGCATGGGTTGACAACGAGTAACTCTGAATATTTGAGATCTATGTGTAGTATGATAGATATTATGGGTCCGACGGCACGTTCATTGACGCGCAAACAATGAGAGAAGCAACACGAGTACGATCGAAAGCATGAGAGCGACGAAAGCGAATAGCGGGAAATTGCGAAAGTGCGCCCGTGCAGATAAAGCATGCAGGTGGAGGGGCGCGTACGAGGATCAACTGTCGTGTTCACACCCCACGGTACCACAGGGTGGACTTGGCTGGTATAGCGCGCAACGGCGTGGATCTATTCGCGTAGGACGCCTCCGCGGTGATGAGAACCACCTGTGAACCCATCGCACCGCTTGGCCGGAGGTTGCAAACAAACTGCCACGCGAGACGGCCGTCGGCAGCCCGTGCCATTGCCTGCGAGTCGAGCGACAGCAGCTGCCGCTCGCCGTCGAGGACACCTGTGGCAACCCGTTGCACGCTGACTTGAATGCTCGGAAGCTCGCTCGTAGGTGCCTCAGCAGGATTGAGGAGCACAGTTCCGCGGAACGGGCTGTGGGCTCTGGAAACAGCATGTGAGCGCCTGGTGTGTGTGTGTGGTAAATGATGGGTAACGCCTCACCCAGCAGTTCGGGTGGACATGATAACAGAGTCTACAACAACAATCTGAAGAGCAGTCTTGGACATTGTGCAGATCAGACACGTGAGAGCGTTGATGACCGTGAGCGGTGGCTCTGAGGTATTGGGCTTTGATGTTGCCTTGACCTCGACGACGCGTGCTTTCAGCTTTATACGCCCACAACCATTGTCTACACTGCGGCAATGCCCTTGAATGGTACGCGTATCAGCATTGTAGGGGCGTGAGGTTGTGGATCATGAATGCTTGTTGAGATGAAAGGACATCCCACCAGCGTCCGAACAAAGCCTCGGATCGGGGCTCTCGTTTCAACCCTCACTCAAACAGACATAGCAGACTAGATCGGCAACTTTGACAAGGGACACAAGGTGAAGAAGGTTTGTCTGTAGGTTCTGCCGTTCTGTCCGTCAGAACTGCACTTGTGGAACAATCTAACTCAAGTTCGCTTGTCTGATGCTATGCATCTGTCCGAGAACAGATGCAAGAGTCATTATTAGCTTATGATGTGCGCGCGGATGCAGATCGCCGTCCTTGATGTAGCTGGCTATTGTCACTGAAACATTCGATTGACAATGCAATCCGAGCGCGCCGCAGCAAGGTTAGATTCTCCGCTCGTCTGCACAAACGTTGAAACGATAGGTTACATACATGAGCCCGGAATTCTGCCTGGTGAGAATACAGACTTCAGGTACGTAGATGAAGTATGCCGTTCTACCATCCTTGTTCGTGACAGCCACACACAACGCGCCACACTTAACCAAAGTTCGGAGCAATTGTTCCAAATCCCTCCTAGCAAGCGCGTCGGTACATGTCCGCACGATCTCCCTGCAAAGGCGACCACATCGTCAGTGACTCTGCAACAGCGGTAACGCAACAAAAAGATAACAGAAACTCACTCTAGCCTCCCACGATCCTTCTGCGCAATACACTCCTTGCCCGCCGCAGCCCACTCACCACACAGAGCATACAGCTCTGCCCTCCTAGCGGGCTCGCACCGCGCCACATAAGTTGCGCCCTCAGTCTTGTGCGCGCGCTCGACGAGCACATGCACGAACGGCTCGTAGCCAATCGGACTCTTTTTGCTCTTGGCAAACGCGTCGAGCGCCTCGAAGTCGCTTGCATCGGCCAGCGCGCGCAGCTTGACGTGCCAGAAGCGCTTCTCTGGGACCTTGAACTGGTCGCGCACACGCTCAGCCTTCTTCGAGAGCCCGTTTGTTAGGCACAGCGCGATTGTCTCGCTCACGCTCGAGCCGACAAATTTGACCTTGTTCCCGACGTCTTTCTCCAACTCTTGCTGAAACGTGATGAGCTTGATGTCTTCATCGACCATCTGTGCCAGGTCAGATCAATGAAACAGAATAAGTTGTCGGAACGCACCTTGGCCTCGAACGCCCTCTCCTTGTCCTCAGAGAAAAACTTCTGCGCGGCCTTGAGCGATGCGATCTTCGTGACTGGATCCTCGATGCTTGCGGCCTCCTCCATCGCCAGCACAGCGCTTCCCACTCGTCTGTCATCGGCGTAATAAAAGTCGCGCAGCGTTTCGCGGTCATGCTGCCTTGCATAGACCTGCAGCAGGCTCGCAGCGGACGCCATCCTCGGCCCGCCTTCCTCCACCAGCCGGAAGAAGTCGCCAAGTTGTAGCCGTCGATGCAGGTCGAGCAGCACCGTATACACCAAGTCTGTGTCGCCGCTGTCGACTGCCTTGACTAAAGCACGCTTGTCGTCCTTCATCTCAAGAAGCAGCGGTACCTGGTCTGCGGGCCTCCGCTCATGCTCAAGCAGCTAAAAACATATGAGCATCGATGGGATACAGTCCAGGTCTGTGCAAACCTGAATGGCGAGCGGAAGCCGCCCGACCTCCCACGCTCGTCGCGCGATCTCAGCATAGCTGACATCGCCGCCTCCGAGCTGGAGAAACTTGTCGACAATGGTCTTGCAGATCGCCGCGTCGTCCTCCGTGGTGCCGTCTGCCTTCTTCGCCCGCGCGATTTTCGCAGATGCCCAGTGCTTCAAAACAGCGTCGGGCTTCATGGACAGGTGTGATGCTATCCTCAGCGCGAGCAGATGCTGTGACCGTGCTGTCAAGCGAACCAGGAGATGCGACGGTGCAGTGTGCAAGAATCTATATAAAGCCAGTCAACTCGAGGCGGGTGAAGATATTGCCTACACGTACTGTGCGTATGTGAGCGGAATGCCGATCTCGTAATACCGGACCGCATTGAGAACTTTGAGCGTTTGGCCCAGGAGAACGAAGTCGGTCGGGTTGTACGAATCCAAAAATGCCCGACCGTACTTGGCAGCCTTCAAAATCCGTCAACATCCGAAGCGCAGTCACAGCACCAGCGCACACATACATTCAACAAATTTCTTTGAACTCTAACACTCCATTCCCAGCCAGCGACATCGACACAAGCGTCAACCGCCGATGCCAGGTCTGGCCGGATATGTCGGACGGCCTCGTCAGCTCGCGGGGACCGTTGGGAGAACAGGAACCAGGAGTCGTACAGGATGGCGGATGGATCAGTGGAGCCAGGCAGGAACATGGTGAGCGCCGCCTCTTCGGCTTTCGTCAGTACGTAGCACCCAGGCAGCACGGAGGACCAACGCACTGGGAACCTTCTGGATGAAGTCGCAGCTATCGGACGAGAATATCCTGACACCATCGATCTCGGAGACCGCGAATGTTGACGAGGTATAGAAGTATCTGAAAAGCTATTAGTTGAGCATCACCAGCGCTCTGGGGGCAACTGACTGCATCGACGGGCCAGGTCCAACAAGGAGAGTCAATCCATCAAGACCGAGTAACACGGCATCGTCACCACACCACTGCACATATCGTACGGATGCGACGCCGCCGCTGGAGTTGCCGCTGGCTGCATTGACGTCGAACTCGATAAGGCTGTTGAGAAAGTCGGAGGTGACGACCCACAGCACGTTGGCAGCCGTAAGCAGCGCTAGCCGCTTGCCGTTCGGAGATGGTGCAATGTGGAAGAACGGTCCGCGGTTGAGGCGCTGGTCTGAAGCCGAGAGCGAGTCGACCGCGAGAATGGTCGTCTCGGAGCTCAGCAATACCTCGGCATGCCGCGCAACAAAGATGTCCGGCGGGATGACCGTCCAGGCGTGCGGGGGCTCTGTAAGGCCTGGGTTGGCGAGCGGCGTGGCCTTGACACCGGACCAGCCTTTGACTTCGAGCAGTGCGAGATTATTGGTCAACGCGACGATACCGTTCTCGTAGATTCGCGCATCCGCAACGCCCGTCTCGGTCGCGTCCGACCCCAACGAGTATTGCATGTAGTCGCCCTGCAGTTCGTACAAGCGGTAGGTGCCTTCCTCGTTCAGCACGACCAGGCGCTCGTCGAATGTCCAGCCGATCCGTACTATCCTGCCCTGGTCCCACTGCAAACTTGAGTTAGAAATACCCCTCACGAACAATATTATTCTCACGTTGAAAGTGTTGATGAGGCTGCCAGCAGAGGAGTACACTTGAATCGCCTGCTTTGAGTTCACTGAACCACCGCCAAGGCGCGTCATGGCACCATCTTGGTTGGGTCACGCATTATCGCTGCAAAGCCTCAGCAATGATTCACTACCTTCCAGGTGTGCTCGCGCACCGAGAGGACCGCCATAACGCGCGCCGGCAACTACAAAGTCGGCGAGGTCATGGATCGACCATTGCATTTGGTACACAGACAGCTTCCTGGCTATAATGAGCCCAGGCACGCGCATAGAGCTTGATAATACCTATAAAACGCAGACCCATCCGGCATGGCGTCCCATGATGCGTAGGGTGATCCTCGTCCATCCCAAGATGAAAGTCCGGTCCAAGTTGCGCGCAACTCCGCTTGCTCATTTTGGGTCTCGTATTACTCTCAAGGCTCATGGATCATTTACGATCTAAACAGAAGAAGAAGAAAACACAGTTTTTATTCACCAGGTTAATTGATCAACAGGAGTACACAATGCCACAACCAATGATACAGACGAGAGGAAACGTTGATACAGAGTCTGGGCTTTCGGGGCCTCTGCTGGGCCCAATTCAGTCGTTCGTTCTTTCATTCAGCCACACCTAGGCCGGACAAAGGATATAAAACTGCACGGATGGGGTAGGGATGGTCAAAACATGTTGGCATGCCGCGGGATGGGCTGCGCGGTGCGGCGCTCTCGCGTCTCCACACGTAGCCGGCTGCGGCTGCGCTGCTGCGGCTGCCACTGTGGCTGGCGACTTGGAACCTCGTGCGGAGCCGTAAGACGTCTCCGGACGCAGGCTCCACCGCTGACCTCCATCGCTTCTGATGCACTCATGCAGCCCCATAGCTCGGCGGCACAGGCACAGGCATCATTGGCGGCGCGTCCAATGCGACTGTGAGGCGCCCTCGCATGGCCAAACCTGCGCGCCAAAAAAATCACCTTAGCGCATCGTCGGTTGGCCAACAACTCAACGCACCGAGTCTTTACGCTACCATCGGAAGCCTTACTCTCGCTGACTGGCAAAATCACATCGGGCTCCTCGTCGGTATGAGGCGCGAGCCCAACCGCACGGGCGAATCGGCGCCAGTACCACCCGAGCACGAGCAGCCCGATGCACCCAACGAACGTGCCCGCAAAGATGCCGACTGTCTGGCCCGTCTTGAGCTTGCGCTCCCTGGGGGCGGCTGTGCCGCGCCCGGGTTCTCGGCGTTCGCAACCTCCTCACCGTCCGACCCAGGGCTGACGCGTGCCGGTGTACCCGGTCGTGCGACACTGGACGCGGACGGCGGCGCAACTTTGACTGGGCTGTTGGGAGCCGCAACACCTACGGCAGCCGTTGAGCTCTGGCTTGCAGACTCGGAGACTGTAGTTTGGGCGTTGAGTGTCAGTCGGCGTATCTGCAACGAAGGTGATGCCAGGTGGGTCTATACCAGGCGTTGTGGTCGGTTCTCCTACGTGGTGGTTCGGCGGAAGGTCGTCGTCGCCAAATGGACTGGGAAGGCGCGTCGACGTGAGCGTGTGCATGATACCGAGCGCGCTGGTCACGGAGTGTTGCGCGGGTGCGGGGACGTGTGGCAACGCAGGGGGCGGACCCGACGGCGCATTGTCGCCTCCAAAGATCCCCGGAAACAGACCACCTTCAAGCACCGACATTAGCGACCCAATAGTAACACAAACCAGCTTTGCGGACCGGTTGACGCTGGGGCGAGGCGTTCGCTTCTGCGGTTACAAGTAGCGCCGCGAGCGCAAGCGAACCCAGATGCATCGTAGCCGTCTGCTTGCGCGCAGATGCGCTGGACGAAAGGGCCAAAACTGCGCAGGTCAGAAAGAGCGCACAAGGCTAGGGAGTCAAGTCGCTGCCCCTATTTTCTCGCCCAGCTCCCACCTACAATCGAATTTGCACGTGCACCATGATCGATCGGCGCCTGAATATCTGTCGCTTGCAACGGAGATTGTGAGCGAGAGAACGGCCGCGCGTGCTTGTATAAATGCTATAGAGATAGAACGTGTGAGGAATGCTCCGGATGTATGCGTACACGTGGATGAATGCTGCGCGGTTGGGAAGGCTGAAACATTATAGGACTGGTTGTACACCGAACAGGAACAGAGCGGAAGACTTGGTCTAGCGGACGAAGAAGCTGAGCACAATGGCGACGGTGCATACGCCAGAGCAGACGAGGAAGCCGAATGGATACCCGCCAGGGTTGTCCGCGACACTCGAGCTCCACAACTGCGGGACCATGTCAGCACCGGCTCTTCGCAGACGAACCGAAAAAGAACACTCACATATCCTCCGATAATCTAGGAGGTGGAAAGGGTCAGTTCGTTTGTGAAAAAAACAGGACGCAGGTGCGTACCGGGCCAAAGAAGCGGGCGAGCGAGACGATGCTCTGTGCAAGGCCGTTCGCCATGCCGACAACATGCGGCGGCGAGACGTAGTTGAGCAAGATAACGATGCTAGTATATGCGAACGTGCTGCCGCAGTAGCGCACCGCGCTACAAACATGCTCGTTAGTATGCGAGTATCCAGAATACAGCCGGGAAATGGGTACGTACGTGCTCAGCGCAAGCGCGCCCATCACCATGACCCCGCCCTCGGTTTTGTCGCTCACAAAAATTTGTGCGGTACATAATAACGGAGAGATATGCGGGAATGTAGAGCGCAGAACCGATGCGGAACATGTTGAGATGAGAGAAGCGGCCGCGCGGAGGTCCGATGTTCCTGCGAAAGACACATCAGCACCAGCCGACAGCTACGTCAACCAGTTGCAGATACGCACGGATAGAGGTAGAACTGGTACGATATTTGCGCAAAGCTCATCAAAGCAATAAGTTGGGCATACCCGGCGGGTTGGAGGCCAAGCCCGCCGACCTTGTAGGACCTGCAAACCGTCAATAGCCACGCCTTGGGATGTGGCAGGGCAACTCACGACGAGAGATACGACAAGAAGATCTGGTCGTGCGTCGTACTGTGCAGCGCCAGCAGGCCATACTGGAAAATGATAAACAGCGGCAGCTGCTGCATCATGCTCTGACCCTGCCCGCCCGCAAGCGTCGCCTGAGTCGTCGTCGAGTCCGAACTCGGTTCTCGCCGCAGCGGCAAGATTTCGTCGTCGCCTTCGAGCGGCGCGCGTGACCGCACACCCGTATGTGTAAAGATGCCGGGCAGTGCGCTCGCACTCGACGAGCCGCGGCGCAAAAGCCGTGGTCTCGAGGGCGGGTGTAGCAGTCGTCCGCGCTCCTCTTCATCGCCATCTTCTCGGGCGGCGCGGCGCCATCAACGTTGAGCGCAGCCGCCCACAGGTCTGTCAACGACATCACCTGCGCCTCGTTCGCCATCAGCATGCGCTGCGAAAAGTTGAGGTGCGGCGCCGGCGGCGCATCCTCCTGCCGTGCACCGCGCCGTCTTCGCAGTGCCTCGGCGACGAGCTGGCGAGAGTCAGTCTCTTCAGACACGCAGGCAGACGCGACGACGTGTAACCGTATGCCGCGCCGTCAGCCTTGCTGGGCACAACAGGGCCAGATATGGGTGCCTCTCCGTCGACGGGTGCTACAACGGCTGTAGGACCATTGCTAGATTTCCTGAACAGGGTTTTGAGCCGCACAAGCGCGTTAGGACGCATCTGGGAGTCCTCTGCTGAGCCGCTGCGCCCACGCACGCCGAGCAGTTTCTCTGGCAGTCGTAGGCGAATCGCTCCCACGAACGCCACCGTCACGCGCGAGAAACATGCTGAGGACAGCACCGATGAGGGTGATCGAACTAGCGGTGCACAAGGCAGAGATAAGGGTACTTGACGAGAAGCGGATATCGCGTGAATGTGTCTGGCCACTTGTCGACGGGAGACTCTACTTGAATGCGATGTCAATTCACGACAATCCAAGTTTAATCCTAGGAGAACTTACAAGAGCCGCCGATGGCACCGACGACACCGCCAAAGCCCCAGGAGAAGCTGTGTGCACGATGAGCAACTGTCTCGAAAACGTAGCACGCAGCAAAAGCGTTACCCGATGATGGCATATGCGCGACCCTCGTTGGACTGGTCGGTAATACGACTGACGGAGCCGCGCGCGACACCGATTGCGCCTGCAAACACGCCTTGCATGAGCCTGATTGCGAATGCCTGCGAGAGTGATGTCGCAGTGCCGAAGAGTGCGCAGGTGAGTGCGCTGCCGAGAAGAGACACGCAAACGAGACGGGCACCATGCTTCTCTGCTATTGTTGCCCAGAAGAGAGAAGTGAAGAACTGGGTGATGAAAAATGAAGCAACGAGGTTGCCGCCCCACGAGCCAACATTCACGACGCCGAATCCTGCGCACTAATCAGTATTTTGTCAAAGCAATGCAGCAAATACGATTACCTTGGACCATCTTGAGGATGAACGGAGTCGACACGTTCGCGCTGAGGAACTCGCCCAGCATCGTCTGCGCGGTACGTCAGTGCAGATCTCGCCGTATGAGCACAAACACACGCACAATCGAGAGGACGGCTAATGGCAACACGGGTAGTGGAGTGGTGTCTCCAGCGCTCTTGCTTTGGAGTGGCTTGGGAATGCGTGCGCGGCGCGGTATCTCGGGTGCGGACTCATGTGGCTGCTCGTTGGGCGGCGGCGAAGGCGAGTCGCGCGGCAGCCCTGGCCTTGCGCGCGCATTGCGCCCTGCGAGCAACGGCATTATACGACTTGTGCGGGTTTTCTTCGGTGGACGCAGCATTGCCACTCATCATCGCTGGACGAGTCTCCGTGCCCGTCCATGTCGTCGATTGAAAGCAGGAGGTCAAAGCCCACTTGGTGGCGTTGCACCGGTGATTCTTGATTTCAGCCGAACTACTAAAAGCCCTACAATTTACATATTTGTTAGAAATTGTTCTTAAAGCATAACATTTGTATTTGCGAGATGATTTCTTGCTAGGAAGGCGTTATCGCAAACTTCCCGTCTTTGCCGCCAAATGCATCTTGTCCAGCTCCCGGCTCATTAGTGAGACCTTTCTCGACCGTCGCGATCGTGTTTTTATCGTTTCAACTCTCTTATGCTGTAAAAGGCAGTCCACCTGTGGATTCTTCATAGACTCGGGCACGCTCATCTCGCGCCAGGTACGTCTAGATACGATATACACTTGCTTCTCGCTCATTGCATCTCCGGATGGAGGCGACCTCCTAGCGCCATGGACGACTGCGAGGACGACTCCCCGTCGGACACGCTGTATTTGAAACTTCGCACAGGTATGGGCCATTATCCCCATGCGCAAATCGTCTCACTCACAAAACATGCAGAGATACGCCAACTCATTCTGCAAGGCTCTATTTCCGAGGCAACGTCTTTGCTCGAAGCGCAGCTGCCTCGTGTTCTTGACCCCGACCGTCCATCTGTCCAGCCGCTGCATGTCTCGTTGAACCTCGACATCCAAGCTTTTGTGGAACTACTCCGAACACCTGCCTCTCCAGATGTAGCAATGGACGTCGCTGATGACATACGCACCGCGTCCACATCTACCTCCACGTCCGTCCCTGCCCTGACCCAAGACGAACTCGACCGGCTGCGTCTGGCGGCAGTCCGACGGCTGCACGCGCGCATCGTAGCGGCCGCGTCGCCACCCCACACGCGCGAGTGGACGCTCGTCGGGTCCATGATCGCGTACAAATACCCGCCGCGAGACGCGCCGGCCGACATGCGCGGCTACTTTGCCCAGGCGCGTCGCGCCGCGCTCGCCGCGCAGGTCGACGCGGCCATCCTCTGCGCGCTCGGCCACGGTGTGACAGACTAGGCGCGATCCCGGGCCACGGCTTCCGCGAGCTGCGAGCTGCGAGTAAGGAACAGGGGTCGTGGATGGTCAGCTGAGCAGGGTGACGCGAAACGGCCCAGAAATGTGCTATTGTCAGACGGAATTCAGGCGCCATATCTCGTGGTACAGCTGAAGCACAGCAGCGGCGCCGACGTCTACGGAGTCGGCCTCACTCTCTTATCTTTCTGCTGCTACTGCCATGAGCTCGTTGCGCGCCTTGCAGCCCGCCGACGATTCGATGCCACTCTTCGACTTGCGTGAATACGTCCAGATTTTGCGGCAGCGGGCTAAGGCAGCGCGTGTCCGCTTTTGTTCCTTGCTTTCTCTCTCTCTCTCTCTCTCTCTCTCTCTCTCTCCGTCTGATACAAGCACAGGTTATGTGAATTACAGCAGAATCCCTAAATGCAGACAGACAGACAGACACCATTGTGATACACGCGTGAAGATACATATGATGCACTGAGTAAACCGAGATACTGAGGCAGCCAGAGCGAGATGAGATCAGGTACGACACGGGCGATTCACGACATACCCGAATGGCGATCGGCTTATGGGTGGCGAATAACGCGACAGCATGGCAACCGGTAGACCGATGAAAAAGCTACTGATATACTCGCACCAACTTGCTTTCGTCACCTCCCAAGACTGTCACTGCCTGCCGTCGACAACACAGCCTCCAACAGTGATACCGCGCCTTTCACCAACATTAAATCCAGGAGGAGTGCTCCGTCTGATGTCTCCACCATCCCCGCCAGGATTAACACTTCCCTCGTCGGATCGCCGCCATGGCCCACCACTGTCGCCACCCTGTCGAACTTCGCCACCATCCCCACCAGTATCAATGCTTCGCTTGCTGTTGTCGCGTGACCAGTGCACGAACACGTCCTTGTCCTTGGTCCTCCGTAGATCGCCACCACCAAGCACGCTCCTGACGCGATTATCCGGCCCCAGGTCATTATCAACAATATCGCGCTCAGCAGCGACCGCATCCCGCTCAAGACCAAAAGAGCTGCCAACGTTGGTGTCTCCTTCAGCATGTCGCTGCCGATCATAGTCCCGTTTGACTACCCCGTCAACCTCGTCGAGCTTCCCACGGTTGGCGCCGCCCTGTCCAACAGTCGCTGCGCTGTCGATAGACTCGTCAAACTCCCTCTCCAAATACCTCTCCTCGATCATCCGCCCGTCGTGTGGCGGAAGTGCCTCTTCCAGCACGTCCTTCTTGGAGGTAGGGGCCTTGACCATACTACGCACAATTGCCGTCACGCCTTCGCCGGTCGCTTCGCCATTCGAATCGAGGTCGTCACGCTCGCGGTACTCAGCGGGTGTCACCATGTCCCCACCCGCGAGAGGGCCACCACGCGCAGTATCATCAACGTCACGGTACTCGATGGTGGTCACAGCTTCCGTGCAGAGGGAGCCCTTACAGTCGTGCTCGGGGTCGTACCCACGCTCGACCGCCACAAAGCTTGGCTCGTGCGCATCTCGACTGTATGCGCCATTGCTAGCGTTTTCTGCATCGTTCCCAACATGGTCGTGGTCCGTCGACAGTGCCGGCACTCCGACGACAACAGAGACCAGCGCGAACAGAAGAGCGAGGCGCCGCATAACTGATAGGAGAGATCGTAAGGGCAAGAGTGCAGGCGGTATTGCGCGGCGGGGTGTAGGCACTTGGGCTGTGAGTGCACGAGTGCATCACCTATCAAATCAGGCTGCGATCTGCGATTCAGCGTGAGTTTGGACATGGATTTGCGCAAGGCAGCGAACAGGGACCGTTGAAGGGTAACACGGGTCTCTTCCCCTCTTTTATGATGCCCTACCGAGCGAGCTCTGCATGTACGGCAGCTCTGCGTTCAGCAATTGGCGCAACTCTCTGAAGAGGATGGCCCGCCGCAACCTGATAGTCGCCGCTGAACCGTAATAGACAGTTGATGGAGATATCTTCATTTCATTGGTTAATGGAGATATCTTCCACTAGGGCTCAAGAATCTCTAACAGAAATGCAAGTCACCGGCGCATGGCCACTGGACGTAAGATCAGGACTGCTAGAACTTTGTAGAAACTCATGTTTCCAACCACAACAGTCCTGAAAGGGCCTGAGCCCAGTCTTGACCGGCTGGGCGTTGCACCTCGTGCAGCGTCCAGCCATCGGCATCGCTGACCGCGATCTCCCCGTATAAATGGTAGAACAGCTCGCCCGTCGACGATGGGTCCCATCGACTGTTCTCCTTGAACGCGCCAGTGACGGGGATCTTGACTATGTGCATAACTTCGTCTGTCGGATAGAATCGCTGCAGGACTCGAGCGGCCTGCTCGTGGGTGGAGCTGTGCATAAAGCCGTCTTTGATATCAAGCGGGATCATGAGAGGCGCGGAGGATGTGAGCGGCCATGGAGGCGCAGTCGTGAGAAACTTGTAAACGAAGTTCGGCGGGCGGGTTGTTCGGCCATCGTGCAGGAGGCCAAGCCTTGAAGGCGAACACTTCCTCGTCCCGTTGATTTTCGCAGTATAGCGATAGGCTTCAATGGTGGCCGCCATTCACCTTTTATTTATTCATCGCTGAAAGAGCATCAGTTCGGCATTGCACATGCTGACCCAATGCTGACCGTTGCTTACGGCTTGCTTACAGTATCACTGTAGGTTACGGTGCTGCGCAGCACAATGCACAATTCTTCGTCAAAAGATGCCAAAGTGTAGCATTAGTGCTTTTTGACAGTTTAATTCAAGTTGAGGGTCCGTCGCCACAGCGTTAAGTCACGTCACGCAGTCAGGGCGATTACATCTGTTACATACATCACTTACATGTGATGTTTCTTGAATTTCATAAAAAAGGTGTTGTAGAAGCTTGAGTAACGTGAGCATGACGTTGAGATTACCACCCGCTCCGCCCCCCAGCTTCTGAGACCAGCGTATAAAGCGGACAAATGGCGGTATTTGAAAATTTCCTGAACCAAACACACACTCTCTCTCAGAAATCATGGAGCTCACCTTTACACACAACGACCCTAAGAACACTGGAATCATTGGGCCTAACGCCTCATACAGCGTATCTAGTTCGACAATGGGTCGTAACACTTCGATATCGCGGAATGGCGCACCTGTGGCCCAGGTCGAGTGTCACGCATGGAGAAAGGATATCCTGCGAATGGGAGGCCAGGAATGGCCCGTAAGCGACTTTTTGACGAAAGTTGGTTGGTGGGCAGGGTGAGCCGCATCCTCGTCAAGCAGACTAAACTATGGCTTATCCCGTTCTAAACCCACAGTAAGCGTAAATTTTCAGTAAATGGTGCGCAGTACACTTGGAAGTACGGTAGCTCGGTATGGACGGTGAGTGTTGTCCGCGTCATGACGCAATCCCTTCGCGGACTCATATCAATTGACCCTACAGTCATCACCCGGTCATTGCACCAACCCCAGTCAATGCACCAGACGCAAATATACTTTGATTATCCAACCACATACATAATTACTGCTAAGTTTAAGTCTTTCATGATGTTGGCAGAGGTCGAAAGGGTGGTTCAATGAAAGGAGAGTCGGGAGGAAGGTCGTCTGGCTGGGGGGTGGTGCCGGCAGTTCATTTCCAGACAGCTTTGCATTCAGTCAGGCTCTGCCAATTGAAACTTGTACATTTCGCAAAATTGTGTTTATTTAGGCTATCTAGACCTTGTAAACTAATGTGTTCCAAGCTGGGAAGGTAAGGGGAGCAATGGGTAGGATGTGATCGTTACGGCCGCTGAGGGCCCGATCGGTGAAGTGACAGGCACCGGTCTCGCTTATTTCTGCCTCCTTGACCTCCCACACCCCGCAAAAATGGTTGGAAAGTCAAAATCCCAAGCCAGAAAGCAGCATGAGAGGTCTATTACAATGGATCAGCTTTACAAAGCTGCCGTTATATTGTATTTGGAAGATCAGAAGAAGCCTCGGAGCGAACGCCTCAGTGCACGTACAGTCTGCGAAAACGTCAAACGAGCACATCATGCGAAGACCCAGCAGTGGGTGGACCTTCAGCACACCACTGTCACTCGCCGCGCAAAGGGATCCATCAGTATTCTCGAGTCAAATGCTGCAAAAGGACGACTCACAGTCGAGGAGGCGGATGACCTTGTCAGCTTTGCCATTGAGCTTGCTGACCGCGGGTTTCCACTCAGCCATCGACGACTGCAAGAGCATGCGAATGCCATACTTCGTTCGCGGCTTGGGGATGCATTTAACCAGTTGGTCATAACTGGACGCAGCGGTTTATCGAGGCTCGTCTCGGGAAGCTGCACATGCTCACCTCGCACTCACTCGAGTCAAAGCGGGGTCGAGCCGTGAATCCCACACCAATAGCGCATTCTGGCAGCTGCTGAAGAAGACAGTCGAGGAGCTTGGGATCACGGAGGAGTTGATCATTGCCTTTGATGAGGCATGTTTCATGTGCAGCCTCGGGACTGGCGAGCGGGTTATTGCCTCTGTGGACAAGAAGACACAACATCAGATCCGCAGTGGCTCTCGTGACAACATCACCGTTATCCCTGCAATTGTTGGTGATGGGACAGCACTCAAGCCTGCAGTCATATATCGCGGGAAGCACTACCAAGTGTCGTGGAAGCAAGAGAACCCAACACAGGCATTGTAAGCTCAGCACAAACTCCTTGAAAACCACTCACCTGTGCCCAGGCTGGGTCACTCCCAAAAAGGCTATGTTGAAGGCGAGATGGGCACGACATTTTTGAGCCACATCGAGCTGCAGACTCGCGAAAAAGCACGAGGTCGGCCACGGCTTGTTCTTGCCGACGGACACAACTCGCATTATACATTTGGGTTCCTACACCTGGCCCGTCAGCACAATATACATGTCATCTGTTACCCTGCACACACGACTCATGTGTATCAGAGCTTGGATGTCGGTATCTTTGGCGCTCTCAAGCGGGCCTTTGTTGCGGAGCGGGACCGTCTCGAGTACTACGAGAATATTCAGACCAACCATCGCAATTTTTTGAAGGTTTATGGTGTTGCTCACATGCAAGTGATGACGAAGGAGAACATCAAGGCAGCATTTCGTGCATCTGGCACATGGCCAGTCGACCCGGGTGTTGTCACAGCCGAGATGCTGGCACCTGCTCGTGAGACGGCCTATGTGGCCCACATGCCACTTCCTCAGCCCAGCCCGGTCAAGAACATTGCTCGGATGCTGGAACTCACTTATCCATCACGCTACAATGTTGCCGCTGTTGCAACTCGAGTCACAGCCAAGCCGGCAAGCGATATCTCTGTCATGGTCCCACGAATATTTCTCCCTATTTTCCCTTCCTTTTCCATTTCTCCTGCCCTGACCCCCTATATGCTACCAAATAACCTCGCGCGTGCGCTCCCAGTATCCAATTACATATGTCTGCATCCTTGTTTGGTCATGTTTGATAGTCGCGCTAGCTTCATATCTGCGTCGGTCCGTCGGAACTTCCCGCCCCAGTCTTGTTCTCTCGGATATCCCGCTTCTAGGTTAGCGCATGTCCCCTCACGATTACATACACAATAATAACTCGGATATCCCGCTTCTAGCGCGACCCCTAAGTCCATCGCTCACATCAAGACTCCTGGTGGTTGTGGTTGCCTCTACACTTGTAGTCGCTTCCCTCTATTGCCTCGAGTACGATCTAGTCAGATCTACTCTTATCGCCGCGCTCCTAGCGTTGCCCTGACAGTAGAACAAGACTCCACAACAACCACCAACGCTCTGCGTCAATCGGATCTCATTTTATCGCCATCGCAAGTTGTATCGTCTCAGTAGAGACATACTTTATCTTCGCGTGCAACGATGCCCGAACGACGTGGACTCCCAGGCACTTTTAGTGCACCCCAAGACGACGCAGGCCTAGAGGGCATGCATACGCCTCCTCAACGCACGTTGGAGGAACAGATCGCCGACCTGCAAAGCGAGTTGCGCATGGAGCGCGCGATCGCAGCCAGACTCGCGCAGGCAGCTGTCAATAATGCGACTGCCACCCCAACTGCTGTTCCTGGTGCTCCTATCGTCGCACCCGTCTCTCGCACCAAGGTCTCCGTGCCTTCAGAATTCGACGGCACGCGCGACAAGGGTCGCAAATTCAAGCAAGAGTGTTGGCTTTACTTCCAAGGCAACACCCGCGAGTTCCCAGACGACGCAGCCAAACTGCGCTTCATGCTGTCCTACATGAAGAAGGGCACAGCGGCCACTTGGGCCAGCAACGTCACCGAGGCCCTTATGGAAGGTCGCGCCCCTTACGCGGACTTCCAGGCTTTCGAGGCGGACTTCGACCGTCGATTCACCAACCCAGACGAACGCGCACGCGCTCAGGCTGCGCTCGCGTCTGTGTCTCAAGGCTCCCGCTCCATCGAGGAGTACATCACGGAGTTTGAGTCGTACAGCGATAAGGCGGGCTTCGGCCCGGTCGATCTTGCCTTTCGTTTCAAGCAAGGCCTCAGCACCGCTGCTCTGAACGCGGTGTATCGCAAGACCCCAGTCCCCACTACCTTGGAAGACTTGCAGCAGGCTGCGCGCGATCAAGAAATGCAGTGGCGCGAGATGCAGACCTTCACTCGTTCGTCGCGCACTGCAGCGACCAAGCCGACTCCTACCCCGGCAAAGGCGGTGACGCTCCCAGCAGCTGTCACTATCCCTACCCCGCGCGCACCTGCTAGGGAGCCCGACGTCCGTCCTATGGACGTCGACGCGAATAGAGGACGTGGTCGCGCAGACCGCGCGACTGTCAAATGCTTCGCGTGTGGCAACCTCGGTCACTACCGGGGCGATGCCTCCTGCCCCATGTCAGTCCGCTCCATTGAAGAGCGGATTGCCACAGCCGTCGCGGCTGCTCTCGCAGCGGCACGAGGAGAAGTGGTCGCGGCCAACACCACGGCCACCCCTCAGGTTTTTGAAGAGGCCCGCGAGTAAAGACACGGCTCGCGGTGCCAACCGGTTCAGTTCCCTTGAAATCGAAGAATGTATAGATCACGACAATATAGCGCTTGCATCGTCATCTTCGAGGGAACCAATTTTCGTGTCTCTTCTTTCCGAAGCCTTAGCCGCTGACCCCGACTATCGCTATTACATCAGGTCAGCCAACATCGCGCGCGAGATCACGATCCCCTGCTGCTAGAAGGCCTGGACGATCGTGGATCCGTGGCAAGCCCCGCTCTTATCGACTGTGGAGCGACGGGCGAGTTCATCAATGAGTCATTCGTGCGCAAAAACAATCTGCAAACGAGGAAGCTCGAGCGTGTCATCCCAGTCTACAACGTAGATGGCACACTCAATGAGGGAGGTTCGATTAAAGAAATAGTCGACCTCATAGTGCGCTTTGGCAATCACACCGAGCGCATTACCTTTGCTATCTGTTCTTTGGGGAAGACAGATGTCATTCTCGGGTTTTCGTGGCTGAAAAAGCACGATCCCGATATCAGTTGGAGACAGGGCACGGTAGAAATGACCCGTTGCCCCGCGGGCTGCAACTCGCGCGCGGATTTGGATATACCGCGTGGGTTGGCCTCCGGTCAAATGATCTCTACGAAGAGCAGAAGCACCCCGCCAGGTGTGGAAGCAGCTTCGGTTAAGTCGGCGACGACTCGCGAACAAGCCCCGGCGCTTAATCCAACTCCTGCGAGTTGGAATAAGCGCCCAGCGCGCAGCTCGGTTGGACGCGCTACAAACGCACAACCAGCGGGCGTGGTAGCTCAAGCACCTCGCGAATCGCTGTTACGACTGAAGAAGAAAGCGCGCGCGCTGCACGTGCGTGTTACTTCGACCGGACAGGAGGAGTTCGCGCTCCCAAGCGTGGAACACGATTTGGATGATGAGGACGTATGGGAAGAGGACTGGGACAAAGAGGATCGCGTTTTCGCAACCATAGTGCACTCCCAGATCTGGGAGGAGCATGTGCGCGCGCATGCCACCAAGTCTCAGGAACTCGCGCAACAGGGACAAGCCGATGTCGCCGCAAAAACCTTCGAGGAACTCGTACCATCCGATTACCACGAGTACCGAGAGGTCTTTGACAAGGAGAAATTCGACGAATTACCTCCGCGACGACCCTGGGATCATGCGATCGAACTTAAACCCGACGCAGAGATGCCCGCGCGAACCAAGGTCTACAACCTCTCGCCCAAGGAGCAGAAGGAACTCGACGCATTTCTCGAAGAGAACCTGAACTCTGGCCGCATTCGTCCTTCAAAGTCGCCCTTGGCCGCACCTGTCTTCTTTATCAAGAAGAAGGATGGCTCCCTGCGCCTCGTCCAGGACTATCGCAAGTTGAACGCCATCACGATCAAGAATAGCTACCCGTTGCCCTTGATCGAGGAGCTAGTCAATAAGCTCCAGAAGGCGAAATACTTCACCAAGTTCGACGTTCGCTGGGGATACAACAACGTGCGCGTTAAGGAGGGAGATGAGTGGAAGGCCGCGTTTGCCACAAATCGCGGACTCTACGAACCACTGGTCATGTTCTTCGGAATGAGCAACTCGCCGAGCACCTTCCAAACGATGATGAACGACCTCTTCCACGACTTGCTGTCGCGCGGGAAGGTCATCATCTATATGGACGACATCCTGATCTACGCTGAGACCAAGGAGGAGTTGCGCGAGATCACGCAGGCGGTTCTGCGCATACTCAAGGACAACAAACTGTTCCTGCGTCCTGAGAAGTGCACCTTCGAGTCAGAACTCATCGACTACTTGGGGTTGATCATCGGTCACGGAGTCGTGCGCATGGATCCAGCGAAGATACGCGGGGTTGCTGAATGGCCTACGCCGCGCAACGTCCTGGAAGTTCAGCAGTTCCTAGGCTTCGCCAACTTCTACCGGCGTTTCGTCAAAGATTACTCGCGCATCGCGCGCCCTATGCACGATCTCACCCAAAAGGATCGTGAATGGGAGTGGTCTTCCGCGCAAGAGGCCGCGTTCAGGGCGCTCCAGCAAGCCATCACCTCAGAACCTGTACTGGTCTTGCCAAGCGCGACGCGTCCTTTCCGTGTAGAGTCCGACAGCTCAGACTTTGCCCTCGGCGCAGTCCTCTCGCAGCTCTCAGACGATGACAAGTGGCACCCAGTCGCCTATATGTCGAAGTCTCTCACAGCCCCTGAGCGCAACTATGAGATTCATGATAAGGAGATGCTCGCTATCGTTCGCTCTCTGGAGGAATGGCGGCACTTCTTAGAAGGCGCGGAGCACAAGTTCGAGGTGTGGTCAGACCATCGCAACCTCCAGTACTTCCGTACGGCGCAAAAGCTCAATCGCAGGCAGGCGCGCTGGTCTTTGTACCTGTCTAGGTTTGACTTTGCCATGGAACACAAGCCTGGCAAGTCTATGGCAAAGGCCGATGCTCTGTCGAGCGTCGTGGTCTGCGCAACAGCGAATGGTCGCAGGAGAACGGTCTCACTCTCTATCGCGGCAAGGTTTATGTCCCAAAAGACGGAGACTTGCGCCGGCGCGTGTAGCCGCGCATCATGATAGCCTAATCGCAGGGCACCCCGGACGTTGGCGGACGTACGAGCTGGTGTCACGCAATTATTGGTGGCCTAATATGACTCGCTACATAGCGGCTTATGTTAAGGGCTGCGATGCTTGCAACAGGACGAAGATCTTTCCTCACGCACCACTTGGCCCGCTGATGCCCAACGCTGTACCTACGCGTCGCTGGCAATACGCAACCTGTGATCTCATCGTGGGTCTACCTGAGAGCAAAGGCTACGATTCGATCTGGGTCGCAGTCGATCGCTTGAGCAAGCGCGTGCACATGGCGAAGACGACTGAGCAAGTTAACTCTGAAGGCATAGCCGATCTATGGCTTGAGAAAGTGTGGTCTCAGCACGGCTTATCCGATGGAGTCATCTCAGATCGTGGTCCTCAGTTCGTCTTGGCGTTCATGAATGCAGTCTTCAAGAAGCTAGGGATTAAAGCGATGCCCAGCACCGCGTATCACCCACAGACAGACGGGCAAACAGAACGCCTCAACCAAGAGATCGAACAGTACCTTCGTCTCTTCTGCAACGAGCGCCAGGATGATTGGTCCGAGCTTCTCCCCATGGTGGAGTTCGCGATCAATAATCGCGTGAATGCGTCCATTCAGCAGACACCCTTCTTCAACGCGCATGGCGAACACCCGCGCATGGGCTTCGAACCCACGCGCGAGAGCAATGTAGAGGCGGCCGATGCATTCACAGACCGTATGAAGGAGGCACTCCAAGAGGCGCAGTCGGCAATGCAGAAGGCGCAGGAGGACATGGCGCGCTACTACAACCGTGGTCGCGACGAAGGCACTGAGTTTGCAGTTGGCGACAAGGTGTGGCTGAGCTCTAAGAACATCACAACTACGCGCCCCAGTCGCAAGCTGGACGACAAGTGGCTCGGCCCTTACGCGATCGTGCAGAAGCTGTCCAAGAACGCGTACAAGCTGCGACTCCCTGCGCAGATGAAGATCCACCCCGTTTTCCACATCTCACTGTTGCGTCGTTTCAACCCGGACACCATCCCTAATCGTGTCGCACCTCCCCCGCCTCCAGTACGCTTGCGCGGACAGGATGAGGAGGAGTACGAAGTGGAGCGCATCGAGAATTCGAGGCTCCACTATCGCCAGTTGCAGTTCCTAGTCAAGTGGAAGGGTTACACGCGCGAAAACAATCTCTGGGTCCCTGCGGAGAACCTCAAGCACACGCCGCGCATTGTGGCGGCATTCTACCGCGAACACCCGGACGCACAGCGAGCACTCCCCCCACAGCAGCGCCCCGCACGCGCGCGCGGACTCATTGATAGGTCTATCATGCCACCCGACTTCTTTGAGCGCGCCGCGGAAAGGCACAAGCAGGCCATGGACGCGCTGGTTCTCACCACCGGCATTGACGACACTCTCCCAGACGAGCGCACGTGCGCCCGTTTGGCGCGCGCTGAAATGCGCAAGCTAAATCCTGTTGCGTCGAGGCGCCGCATCTAAAAGAGGGGGTACTGTCATGGTCCCACGAATATTTCTCCCTATTTTCCCTTCCTTTTCCATTTCTCCTGCCCTGACCCCCTATATGCTACCAAATAACCTCGCGCGTGCGCTCCCAGTATCCAATTACATATGTCTGCATCCTTGTTTGGTCATGTTTGATAGTCGCGCTAGCTTCATATCTGCGTCGGTCCGTCGGAACTTCCCGCCCCAGTCTTGTTCTCTCGGATATCCCGCTTCTAGGTTAGCGCATGTCCCCTCACGATTACATACACAATAATAACTCGGATATCCCGCTTCTAGCGCGACCCCTAAGTCCATCGCTCACATCAAGACTCCTGGTGGTTGTGGTTGCCTCTACACTTGTAGTCGCTTCCCTCTATTGCCTCGAGTACGATCTAGTCAGATCTACTCTTATCGCCGCGCTCCTAGCGTTGCCCTGACAATCTCACTCGATCTTGGCCCAGCAGGCACAACAAAAGAAGACAATTCACTGCCCAGCGAAGCTAGTCAGGAATTGGGTGACGACGAGCCAGTTTTCGCGATCGATCCCGACCTCATCGCATTAGGAGAAGCAATGGTGTCGGCACCGACCGGAGTGCCTCTCGCAGCCCTTGTGTCTCAAAACAATGCTCCTGTGACCCCACCTTTGCACGCCAACAGTTCTAGTGAGCATCCGGTGACCCTGAGGGTTTGCACCAATGCAGCAGCCAGTCCTGGTCGGCCTGTGTCTTCCCATCTCAGCTCAACACCTCCCCAATCACCACGTACAGCACTCAGAACAACCTCTGCAGCATTTCTTGTCAGTAGCGGTCCAATAAGCTCAGATTTAGACCTTCCCGCACCAATCATTAGCATTCCACCTGCTGTGGTTGTGCCTGCCGACCTCCTGAGTCGACGACCGGACACTCCAGCCGAGGCGGAACTCCAAGAAACTATGAAAACCATGCTTAAAGTCAGCACTGCACAACAAAAGGCCCTTCTTCATGCACACGCACACCTGGTTCTGCAGCAGACATATGTTACAAGGGTCAAAGCCCAAGTTGCTGAGGAGGAGCAGAAGCGGATTGCAAAGTCCGCTCGCAAGCCAAGGATTCTTGGTGATGGTATGCCTCATCTCCTGACACACGACGAGTTCTGTGCCCGTGTTGATGCAGCAGTCCGAGTGGACCGGGACAAAGCTAGGCAGCAAGCATCTCGGGCGGCCGGTTTGGACCGTTGGAAGGCCGCAGTGGCCGCTTGGAAACACATTTATGATGCTGCACAAGAGCGAAATGATCAGATTAAGGCAAGGTTCACTGCCGCAAAGCTGGCGTACATAGAGGAGGTTGCTGCAGCAGAATTGGAGGGTCGGAGTCGGCAATTGACCTGTCCAAAGCGCGGCCCTCTGGAAAAGATCCCCCCCAAGCCTCTTCAAAAAAACTTCACTGTTGCCGAGGAGGACCTATGCGAAGACTTTGGTGAGGTGATCGCATTGGTTGGGGCTGATGCGAGCGAAAACGAGGCCTCCGATGCGGATTGAGCTTGGTGCATTGACCGGGGTCTGCCGATCCACCAGCGTAAATTCACGAACCCTCCACTCAACATATACATCGAGAAAACAATAAAAACACTATGTAGATATCACAAGTAATTGTCATATATTGTAGTCTATAATGTAGAATTTTGTAATTTGACTATTTCATGCGAGAATTGAGTGAATGAGTTTGGTTGGTGCAATGACCGGGTGATGACTGTAGCTGGAGCGTGATCAGCGGATCATTGCGTCAATGCACCAGCGGACGTTCAAGGAGAGCAAGCTGCAGGTGTCAGATGAGGTCCTGCCGATGCTCGATACCGTAATCGTTACCCTGACCTTAATGCGGATGATTCAAGCCAAGCAGCGACGGGCTGGAGCTGCTGCTGCTGCTTCGAGCGCCTGATTAGACGGTGTTTTAGCATAATGACCGCCCCTAGTTGTGAAATATGTGCCCAAGTCGTCGATGTACAATTAGGCATTGAGAAGCGGTGTATAATATTGTCCTCTTTGCTCCTCTGAGTTCTTGAAGGCAGTCCACGTGCGGTGGAAAAGCGGTTTTAGCTTTAATATTTAAGGATTCAGCCTCCTTTAAATTTAATGACAAAGCACCAAAAGAACTTGACCTTCGTGTTGAATCAATCTGGACGTTTGGTTTTACAGTTAACCTATTTCGTCAATAGAAGTTTGTGCGGTGAACGATAGTGGCAACCGGCATCAACCACGAGCCGTAAATATGCTGCATGCGGGACTAACTAGCCACTAGAATCGATCATCCATGTTCTTGGATATGGCTCTCGAAACTTGAATGTCTCTTTGTTCCTGCCACGGCAGCGCTGCAGGGCTTATGCCCAGTTTGGGCTGTCTGTGCGATGCACCTCGTGCCACGTCCAGGGGATTCGTGTTCTTTGACAATTCGAGTTAGGTCGTAACGTGTGCGCATGACGTTGAGAGCACCACCCGCTCCGCACTCAAGCCCACCGCAGCCCGGAGGCCGGAATATAAGAGGACGGTCGACGGGTGGAATTTGAAATAAATCCAACATAGCACCCTCAAGCATGATGGAGCTCACCTTCACGCGCAATGGCTCTGAGAACACTGAGATCGTCGGCCCCAAGGTCTCGTACGGAGTAGTCAGTTCGAAGATGGGTCGCCACACCTGTATCTCGCGGAACGGCACCCAGGTGGCTGAAGTCGAATATCACGCGTGGAAGAATGATCTCCTCCGGATGGGAGGTCAGGAATGGCGTGTAAGCGACTTCTTGATGAAAACCGGCAGTTGGTGGTCATGGTCTGTCACCTCTTGCTCAAGAACTACACAGAGTCTAAAATAAAATTGCGTCTCCAGCCACATGAAGAGAACGTTTTCGGCCAATGGCGCGCAGTATACTTGGAAGTACAGCAGCTCGGTATGGACAGTGAGTGTTGTCCGTGTCATGATGCAATCGCCACGAGGACTCATATCAATTGTGTACAGTTGGAGCGCGACTCGGATCGGCAAATCCTTGCGTCAATGCACCAGCGGACGCTCAAGGACAGCAAGCTTCAGGTATCCGACGAGGCCCTGCCAATAATGGACATTGTCATTGTGACATTGACACTGGTGCGGATTATCCAAACGAGGCAGCAGCAGGCTGGAGCTGCGGCAGCTGCTAGTTCTTCAAGCTCCTCAGCAGCAGCAGCAGCATCCTGAAAGTATGACCGTGTGGTTCATTGAAGCAGGTATATTAGTATTGTATCATTTGTCATCGAGAAGCGTTGTAATTTGCAGTTCGTTATTCCGACCTCACTGAAGACACATGGTCGGCGCGGTTCAACGACATCAGAGGAAGCTAGAAGTGGATCACTTTTCTTTTACAAAGCCCCGTCCTTCTTTTGAAATCGTGCTGCCTTCAAGAGCTGCGCAGACACTTGCATCAATGATATACCGGACTTTGACATTTCTGCATTAGTGACTCTATGTGCGTACTACCGCTTGACACCGGACAACAGCTTCGCGATTGAGCCAGCGCGTTCATCCCCAATGGTCTTCGCCGCCTCGTACGCCTTTCGATAGACATGGATGCCGTCCACGAAATTTGGCCGCTTGTCGGTCCACCCGGTTACCTTGCGAATTTTGTCACTGTCCACCCATTGTGAATATCCCCAGAGCATGTGCTCAACCACGCTCTGTGGCTTGCCATCTTCCACAAATTTGACGCCTCCAGGGATCGCATATTCCTTGACTAGCGCGTTTGCAATGGTCTCAGCCGTGTCGTATACGGAGCTCGAGATGTTGAAGGCTTGGCCGGCGATTTCCTGTCGCTTCTCGTGGACGGCGAGCGCGACGTACGCCTCTGCACAGTCGTCGGTGTGGGTGCTGTGGATGATCGTGTTGCGGTCGACTCGCAGTTCCAGCGTCGCGTTTGGTGACTTCTGCAGTTCGGAAAGCTGGTCGAAGAACATACCAGACGCGCTGGCAGTGTAGCCGATAATATTGGTTGGCCGGAGGACGACAGGATCGAGATCAGGCTCTTGCAGAACTTGGAGAGCGGTTTCCGTGCGCGGTTTGACGAGGTCAAACGGCTGGATCGACGAGTCTTCAGTATGCGGGGCGAGCGTTGGATCGCCATGCACAGAGGTGTATCCGTAGTCCTTGCATCCTGATGAGTAGAGGAACAACGTGCGGGTCCCGCTCTGCAGGCTGCGACGTGCGACCAGCCGAGTGAGCTGCATAATCTCGGTAAAGTGCGCCTCGAGGTTCTCCAAAACCGAAGTGCTAGAGACGATGACATTCACAGTCACGGGCAACTGCTGCACAATTTCGTCAACGTCCCGAAGCTGGGCTACGATGGGAATGATCTCCTCGAGCTCCAGTTTCGGGCCAGCAGCCACGTTTCGGACGAGACCATACGTGACCCAGCCGCGCCGTACAAATGCGCGAGAGACAGCACTGCCGATGATGCCACCTGCACCGATGATGAGGACGTTGGGCATGGCGTGTGGAGAGTGTAGGCTGACTAAAGGCGTGCGGAGATTCATTTAGCTCGTCCCGTGCCGGTAACATTGGACAGTCGAGAATCATAATAAGAGTGGTGTGTCGCGCAGTGCAGTGTCCACGGCTTATGTAGACATAACTCGTATTCGGAGGTCGCGTTTGTTGAGACAAGGAGCTCCACACGCCGAGAATCTTGGTAACACGGAGAAGATGTATCTGGATGTTTGACCAACCAAGGACACCTGAATGAAGAAGAGTCGGACGAGGTGGTGGACGAGCTGTCGACATGAGCGCACCTGAAGCAGCACCACCTTTTCCTTGCACAACTGTACAAATCACTTGCGAGACCTCCGGAAGCGAAGCTTACAGGCGTGCTCTTCTGGCAAAATAGGTGCCGCATTTGCCTTTATGTAGTGGCAAGTCCGTAGTTGTGAAGGCGATATTTAGGTTCTGGCGTCGACATTGGCGGATGGCACGTGGCACACGGCCGCGGGGTAAGAAACGGATGGCGCAGGGCAGGAGGCAACGATATTTTGAAGCCGGCGGTGCAACAATATCTTATTCCGAACGCTCTATAGTTGCTCGAGTGCCACTTTCATCTGCCGATCGCTCATCTTTACATGCACCGTTGAGGGTGGAGCTATGATCGATTTACTGCAGAGCTGATCCGGTCTGAATCAGGACCGCTCACGAGGATTCCGCTGCAAGCACTACAAGTTCCACGACCACCAACCCTAGTGATCCACGAATATAGGCCGCTTCGCATGGAGGACTAATGCGCCAACTTGATTAGAGATTATTGTTAGAACGAGTAGACCGAGAATGGATGCAAAACTTGTTTATGTACGATGTCCTAAATATGTGGCAGGCTTAATACGGCTCTGGTCTGGGCACATGAGACATCCCTCTTTTAATTGGTGCAGCGAATGCAGAAGAAAGGTTTAGTCGCTGAACAGAGTGGATTTGTGCAGACTTCAAGTCAAGCAGTTTCTTGCCTTTTGATGTGGCCTTTGCCAGCTGCGATGTGCCGATGAGCCGATGCACCACACAGAGAGTCACGTATTGAATATTTGCAGCAGCGTTTGAATTGCGAAGCAGAAACTCGTTGCCAGAACTAGATCAACCCTGAGAAGCGCTTGAGAACGAAGAATCTCTGCAGAACCGGCTGCAGTTTCTGCCCTTTCGAGTGATCTCTGGGACTTTGCATTAGCCGGCCAGCCTTCGTGGCATGAGCAATCTCCCGTCTCAGGACCTGACTTAGGGTGAGTGCTCTGCCCCACGCATGTCAGTTCGTCTTGTGTCAATAACACCGGGCGAGTGAGAGGCGCCGTAGCAGTAGAGCCGAAGTCGCTCGACACGGATATGCCACCACGCGGAAACAGCGTGCAGGATTGACGACCGGAGGTAAACCAGGGAATTAATGTCAACGTGCGGCGTCGCCATCGACGGTGCATACAGGGGTGAGCAATGTGAAGAGTGGGGAGGGCATGGAACGGAGGCACGTTGGAATGAGCCGGGGTCCGGAGGCAATTGCTGTGAGAGCGATGCGACCGACAATGACGGCGGTGCAGCCCTGGCGCATATCTGGTCGGATTCTGTTTGAGATGCGGAGCTTCTGAACGTTGTCTAGCGTCCACACCATTCAGGATCTCGTCCCGCGCACTCGTCACCCATGTTGACTCGCGGCGGTCGCACTAGGTCACGGACCGTCCAGCCACCGCTCGAGTACCCACCCCCAAATACAGCTCCGCAACAGGTAGGTCCATCTGCGCCAGCGTCGAGCGCGCGCAACCCCGGTACAGTCAACAACGTCAACACCTACGAGCCTGCGCAGCCTACTCACCGCGGTCTTGCCCTTCACGACTCCCTCGTCTACTCCCGCACATCTTCCTTCACGTCTGTCTGCGCCTGTGCCCATCTGCTGTGCGGCACTGACTGCGTCACTTCAGCTCGAACGATGGCCTCTTCTCGATGACAATCCGTAGTCCAGGCGTCAAGGCAGAGCAGCGCGGTCCTTTTCAAACGGTGGAGATACCAATTTTCGGCATGCGAGACGTGATCGGCGGGTCGGTGAGCCTGCGCGCGCCACCGGGCGTTGGCAGCTTGACGATCACCGTGCGACCTATTTCTCCTATCGCATCGCTATCTAAGGGTTGCTTTACAGATGGAAGGCACAATGTATTACTCCTCACCAGCGTTTGCGCGCAAGTTTGCCGACCAAGTTGCCAACCCGCTCCGTCACAAGCATGTCTTCCTTTCCTCGTCTTTTCTCTATCTGCCTGGCAGTAGCACCTATTCTACAACAACAACAAGCACGGGCCAGACGTCACAAACATCATCTCTGGGTTCTGCCCTCAAGAGGGCGCTGTCAGCAGGAAAGAAGAAGGAGAACTCCGCGAGTGTGCCTACCGCCCGTCCTCGCTTCGAAGTCCCGGCCATTCAACAGATTGCGCGCACATTCTCATTCCAAATACCCAATAGGGTGGGCCAAGAGATTCCACCGTCTTTCTATGCTTCAGTACTGAATGATGGCCGCCGTGGGCGCGTACGCGAGCGGGCTAGTGTCGAAAGTGCCGAGGTCGAGTATCGAATAATGGCCGTCTGGGAGAGCTCAACAGGCTCTTGCAAAACCGTTGAAGCACCATTCTTGTTCTTACCCGATCCCAGCTACGCTGCACCGCGACGACCTCTCCAATGGTCAGAGACACCACTGATATCTGCACGACCGATACCGTTCAAGTGTGCAATATCGCTACCTCACCCGAGGACGTTCATGCGCGGCCCAGATGGATCGATCCCATTCTACATCATATTTGCCACCGAACCTCAATCACGATCACTCTCACACGACATTGCGTCCGAAGCTACAATTCAGGTGCAGCTTGCCCGGTCCCTCAACTTCGATCCGACTCGCGCGTGTCGTACGACATACTCCTCTACCCCTAGCTCAACATCAGCCACAACATCATCGAAGCAGAGCACCAATAGCAGCAACAGCTTTTTCTCGGGACTAAAGCGCATGGCCACGATTCCGCCAAGGCGATCATCGACACGAGTTGAAGTTGTTCACGAGGAGCCCGTGATGCACACTCGCGAGAATCAGCTCCCTGCATCACCACCTGAGGCTGGTGCTAACGACATCAGCATCTTGCAAACCATTAATGTACAAGGTTTCGCATCAGACTCAAGGTCTTCCAAGTCAAAGAGGCACATGAAAGAGGGTTCTGCGAGCGGCCCTGGTATCCTCTTCACACCTGATGGAACCTGCAAAGGCCGCTTCGACCTCAGTCGTGAGCCTCTACCAACATTAAATTATGGAGGAGTAGGTGTCAAGGTACGTTTTTCTATGTCTCCAATTGGGGCGAAGGTGTTTGGGCATATACTAACTGCCTCCAGTATGTCATCACTGTCTCGGTGCGTTTTGGAGGGGAGGAACTTCGCACGGCCGTGGACATCAAAATTGTGGAGCCCATCGCACGCTGGGAGCGCGGAGAAGCCATCCAGCACGGGCAATAACGTGTCGCATTTCCTTGACCCAAATTAAGCCTCTCTTCCGGTTCCTTACCACAATTTATTTTGATCCAGTGCTTGGCCCAGCCTCACTCTCACCCGTCCACCTGTCTAGGCTATACAGTGCATAGCGCACTTTCTCGCAGGTAATCTGGCTTTTTTCCTGCCATCCCTCTACCTTGTGTTTTTACGCCCATGATGATGATTCTTCCTGTAACCGGCTATACCAATGTCCTAAACCGCTCTGATGTCTTATTACAAACACTCGACGTTTCCCATTACAATTTCCATGTTACGACTCACGTTCATGCTACTCCTTGACCGATCACGAGAATATGTGGGTGTATGCAATAACGAAAGCGGACAGGGGCTATGATCATAGGCTATGACTATATCGCACCGGGCCGGCTACGCCGCACTCCACTCTGCCTCTCACAGCTCCAAATATCCGATGCGCATCGTCGTTACAGGCTGCAACGGCCGCGTGGGCTCGCGCGTCGCTGTGGCCGCTTTGAGCGCTGGGCACGATGTGCTTGGCATTGACATCGCAAAGACTTTGCCCGAGGCGCATCCCACGCAGAAAGTCTCGGAAGGCAAAAAGTTCAGATACGAGAGGGCGGACCTGCGAGACTTTGATCAAGTGATGCGACTGTTCAAGGAACATGACGCTGTTGTAAATCTTGCAGGTTCGTGCTGCGCGCGTGCAGGGTCTGGCAAGGGTGTGAACATGACTTGCAGGTATACCGACCCCAACGGATTATCTGGTAGATGCCCATAATACGTGAGATATTCAGATTACGTCGAGAGAGAACGGTGGCTCACAGAGTCGTTGCAGAAATGTCGTGATATCTTGGAACGTACTGCGAGCGGCTGCAGAAGTATGTTACGCTTTACCATGAACCGTACTTCCTTTGAAACCTTGAATTGTAGCTGGGGATCAATAGAGTAGCGCTGGCTTCCTCAGTCAACGCGGTGAAAGGAGTTTTCAGTCAAGGTCTGTGGCTGATTCTGTGAAGGCACGACATCTTTGACATGCACTTGAAGTACCGGGTTTCCAGTATTTCCCAATTGACGAAGGCCACCCGGCTACTCCGGACGAGCCGTATGGTCTTAGCAAAGTGTATGTCTTCCCAGATGTTTACCTTTGTCTCACCATTCAGCAGTATTGCGGAGCTGCAAGCGTCAAGCATTGTGCAGAGATATCCTGCTCTGCGTGTTGCCTCCATGCGACTGCATTGGTCGATCCCACACCCGCAAATTGCGCGCAATACTATACCTGAAAGAGCAAAGAATGACCTCTGGGGATGGGTACAAGAGGACTCTGGCGCGGACGCGTTTCTTCGTGCAGTCACTGCGCCCGACGGCGCCTGGGAGGGACATGAGGTGTTTTATATCGTCGCACCCGAGCTTGCGGATCCGGCCATCGACTCAAAAAAGCTGAGAGAGGAGTTCTGGCCTAATGTGCCAGTGAAGCCGGGGAAGGACGTGAGTGGGAGGAGGGGTTTTTACGATTGCTCGAAAGCAAAACTGTTGCTGGGCTGGCAGCACTCTTTTGATGAATCGGTGCAGGCTGAAGGGTGCGTGGTTTAGGTCGGGTGTGATGCGTGCACTGATGCAGTGACAAGGAACGACGCGAGGTGGTACTGACCACCAAACTATCATTTCAGGGTTGTTAAAGAAATAAACGTTAGATATGAGAGCAATAGCTAGTCGCTTTTATTAGTCAGCGTTGTATCCTGAGTGAAGAGAAAGAAATGAGCTGTACATACGGTTGACGCTCCGCTAGGAACCCCGCAATTTCTCTTTCGGCTCCTTTCCAGGTGTCGCGCGATGCCGCCGCGGCCGCTAAAGACACGCACCACCGTTGAACCGCGCGCGGCAGTCAAGAAGGCGCCACCGAACAAGTCAGGCGCCACCAAAGTAGCAGCCACCGCTCAGCCAACGAAAGCGCAGGCAACGGCAGCCCCGCTGCCACCGACGCGAAAGCAACTCGTCGCGGACATCAATGCTGCTAGTCAGCAATTGAGCGCCATTGCTAAAGCGGGCTGGAAAGCCACCGCTTCCACCCAATCCGAAGCAGCGTCGAGTTACAGTTCGAACCAGGTCAAGACTCTCGCGACCACGCTGCAGACACAACTGGCTGCTCTGCGGGTAACTGCACCAGGCGATGTCGACGTCGAACATGCAGCAGTTTCTGTGCTGGGCAAACTTGCCCAGATTGAACTTGTAAGCATCGACACCTGCTTCAGTTGCTTTTCACTCAACTTTGTTCACCGCAGTTTGAGCTTGCATTGAATCTCGCTCTTGACATTCGGCCGGCATTAGCAGCCCTATACCATCCAATTGAACCCATAGAGCCACTCAAGAAGCCGGTTTCAGCTATGACCAGCAGCAAAGCTACAAAGCAACTAACAGCAACGCGCGCACTACCTCAGCAACCATTGTACGATCACTCGATCGCTCATTTACCTCTCCCGTCACCCCAGCATGCCCCGCTAGAACCTGCGCTGGTCAACATCATTGGCTGCTATCTTGCGCACACGCTCAACGCGGCCTCGCGCATGCTCGATGCAGACGCACTCGCGACGCACATCACTCTCGCGGGACGCTCCTCGATTGGCATCCGCTATTCGGCGCTCAACAAGTGAACAACTTCCTTCGCGTACCGTTTCAGTGCATACCGAGGCATCTCGCGGCAGCTCAAGCTCCTCCTGTTGTGCTGTTTCGCGTTAGGACATGGACGCTGGAGTGTTTGTTGAAGCTCAACGAACTCGATTTCGAAGGCTTTTGGAACCAGGCTGTTATCTTCGCGAGCTTGTACACCAAAGCAGTGACAACGGAAGGTAGCTCTCTTTGATTAAGGATGGGCGAAACTGAGCGTGCTTACGTCTATTCATCAGCTTCAACGGTGGACGCATGCACATCAATCGGCGCCACATTTGCGACGCTCGTTCGAGCCACTCAGAAACGGCAAGATGGTACATCGGCGCTCGCAGTCAAGTCGTTCGCAACTTTCACTCAGAGATGGATGCAATTTGCAAAGAAGGTACGCACACCTGCCTAGCTAAGACGTGAGCTCATGAAACTTGTTAAGATCAATGATCTGGATACGCTCAACTTCATCTCCCGAATAATGGACAACAGCAGTTTAAACTCGTCACACTCCAGCGACTCCCAAATGGATGGTGCAGTGAGCGCGGAGAAGATTGTTTCTAAGATCAGCGTCGCAGCGCTGCAGTCTGTCGAGCTTATGGAGCGCTTTCCCGTGTCACTCCAGGGTTAGAACACATTCCATATGACTACCGTTGGCTCACGCATTTCTAACCAGATCCATCACTGGTCGAATCTCTGTCGCGCGTTTCGAGTCTTCTCAACAGCTGGAATCGAACAACCAACCTTCATGCATCATCATCACCGTCCACGGACCTCCTCGATCGTATCTCACGAGCCATCAGCAAGCTCCGTCGGATCAGCGTCGACTCAGCCGATATGTGGATCGGGCCACTCAGCAACATTGACCTCAGAAACGCCATGCAAACGACGCTCAGCACTATTATCGAGACTGTCGACAACATCCAGGCGCGCTGGAACATGCTCAAAGACTCGACGAATGGCATCATTGATGCTCTGATCGTTCTCGCCAAGATTACCATGAAGCGCAGCCCAACTGATGCACATGGTTATCTGGAACGCGCGTTGCGTATCGCTCGGGCTGTAAGGGAACACGAGGGATCGACAGATGCAACCGCGGACCTGGCGTTGGCGAACCGCCTGCGCGTCATCTCGGCAGCGCTGTACATGCACGGTGGAGCTCTGTACAAGACAACTCGTTTGGCCACGCAGCTCTTTTCCTCAAATCATCCTGCGAGGTTGGACAGAGCGCACTGGAGCGGTCCGTGTCGGACACAAATCAAACGCAGTGGTCGGAACTCAAGACGCATCTTCCCAAGCGGTGGGAGCTGCACGGCGTGTGCTCGTTCAAGTTGGGTGATCGGGCTGTCGCAATGCAGTCGTATCGCGCGTCCATCGCGGCGCGGGCAGAGTCCCTTGTTGGGCTCTCTGACGATCTCCAGACGCTCCCGCCATCGCGAGTCTTTGCGAAACCCGAGCACATCGAATTAGCAGCTCTGCTCGAACGAGATGCATATCTTGCGGCTAATGACCTGATGCTTCCTGGAGAGCAGGTTTCGCTGAAGTTCGTCGAGTTGGCCGACATCGGCCAATGTGTTCTTGGCGCCTTGATTGAGTGGCAGATAGTGTCGCTTAGGCAGAGCTTCGGCAAGGATCATGTGCGAGATGCTGCCCAGGTTATGTGCCAGCATGCGGTTGCGTGTTATGCTGCCAAGAAATGGCCAGTGAAGAGAGCGAGGTGCGGACCGTCGTTGTTAAAACAGCGATATCTAATCAGGCACTCGTACAGAGCGATGCTACGTCAACTAGAAGTACACTATCTCTCCCCAACGATTCCAGATGACTGGGAGAATCTCATCGAGGTAGTGGTTGGACTTACTAAGACCGAGGTGGGATCAGATCGCGTCTCGAGCGCGCGCAACTTCTAACCTCTCTTGACAGCACTTATATGATGACACAGGGCTCAGTGCATATTGCACTCAGTACACTGCGACTGCCTATCTCATCGCCGCGCTCCTTGCCCATCGAACTGCTCGTCCAGGGTCCGAGGCTGATGTTCTGAAACATGCCGAGAGCGCGATCGTGGCTTTGAAGGAGATGATGGGCATTCGGCAACTCGAGACTCGCGACGAACCTGATCGGCGGCTCTCACAGTACAACGCCGCGGCGCCGGACACTAAGAATACACGCGGGGGCGCAAAGGCGAAGACTCCCGCCCCGCCCAAGGGCCGTGCCACTGCCAAGACTGTGCCAAAGACAGCTCCTGCGACAATGAGGAGAGGTCGCGCAGCTGCGTCCGAACCTCCGCCTGTGACGCCTGCACCTACCCGAAGAGGTGCGAAGAAGATGCCGGTCTCCGCATCTCCCGCAAAGACAATAGTAGTGTCGAAGCTCGTTCTGAAACCGGTGCGAGACGATTGGAAACATCTTTACGGACTCCTTCGTGCGTGTTTCCATCCTCAAACATATTTGTTGTGTTCAACCATACTACAGAGAGCACTGCCCAACTCCTGGGCTTGCTCGGTCATACCTTCGTTCGGATTCAGATCCTCAAGCTCATGAGGCATCTCAGCGCTGAAGTTGATCGTGGTTCCGAGGGTGCGTAGGATATTTGGCGCGGTTATATGTCTGGCTTCCTACTAAAATATCACCGCTCAGAATTTATTCGCAGCTCTGTTGATCTTGCAGCAGAATATGCCGACCTCGGTCTGGTCGACAGATGTCTGGAAGTCCTTGGGCGCGCGCGCATTCAGTTGTTCGGGGAAGACATCGACGATCATTCATCCCTTCCGCCTTCTGCACTTGCCATTGATCTCCTCCTCTTGTCCAGTCGCATGCTGGCAGAAATGGATGAGTCTGAACTAAGCATCACAGAATTCCGCAAGGCGGCGCGGATGTGCGAAATGCTCGACGACCCCAAGTCGACATCCTCTGCTCTCCGCATTCGCGATCGTACGCTGCAGCTTGAGCGGACTGCGCGAGCATGTGGAGTTTTTGCCTGCATTGAGCTCAGCAGGGTGCGTTCATCAGTTGCAGACACTGCATAATGGTTAATGTCTATAGGACGATCCATACTCTGCAATGGGAGCCCTTACGCAAGCACTGCGTCTGTGGAATCGTGCCATCGACAACCTTGCACGCATCGCACAGCAGCCTGAAAAGGCTCAAGCTCGGCACAAGCGTCGTGATTCAAATCCCTTTGATATGACCGACCTCAAAGATGTGCTGTCCGACATGGGTGATTCACAGGGTGCACTGTCTCTTACCCCTGCTGTACCAGCTGCGCGTGCCCAGCTTGAGCCGAACCCGAGCAAGAAAGCCGTGTCGAGGACGAGCGTCTTTGATGGGCTTCAGTGGCGAGTAACCGAAGTGCGTCAAGTGACCACCCGATATCCGAACCTACTGATTTTGCTATGCTCAAGGGTCTGCTGAAGTCAATGTTTACCCTTGCGCGGATGTATAATGCTCGTGGCTCCGCGCGGGAGTCACAGTTCTTCCTGAAGCAGGCGCTCGAACTGGCCAAGGCGCTCGGCGCACCAGTAATGCAAGCTCGGGCACATGCTCGACAAGCCGAACTCTCTTTGCAGCTTCGCGATTTGGAGGCTGCCATCAATTCTCTCCAGGAGGCAGAGCAGCTATCGAAGTTTGTGAGTTCGTGTCCACCCACACATCATCTTCACTTAATTTATCCTTATTCAGGGCCTTTCGATCGATCTGGCTGACATTCAGCGCATCCATGGCATGTTAGCAATGTCCATGGAAGGCGATGTGGAACCATCCCAACTGTTCTCGCAAGCGGCGTCGAGCCTACTCAAGTTAGGGCAGGAGTTTGCCCAGTTCGAGATTGAAATTGTCAGGTGTGTCCGACAGAGTACCGCAACGTAAGAACTACAATTCTCACATGTTCACCAGTCCAAAAAGGCCAAACGTTCATGCAGTTGTCAAGTCTATCCCGAAGCAATCTGTGTCACCCACGATGCTAGCTTCAATTTTGCGACATCAGAGTAAGTCTGCCGGATCTGTCTTACATTCCCAGTATTAAATCGTCGCTGCAGTTTGGTTACAACGGGACAGCTCGGGCAACTACGAAGAGCACATGACACAACTCGTCGAGCTGCTGCAAGCTGTTGATATCAAGGTCAACCATTCTCCCAGTCATTGAGCGATAACTGAGAATCCCCCCAGAGCGAGCACATGTCTTTGATGGCCCAGCTTGCGGTACACGCAGCCCAAGTACAGCTGAGCTCGGATCTGTTTCTTAGCTCGCTAACCGAGTCCAGTGAGTCACGATTGTCTATTCAAACCTTCAATGGCACTAATGCTAGGAGCAGCCATCACCATCCCCATGCGTGTCTCCGCGACTCACTCTAAATCAACTCGAGAGATTCTAGCGTCATTTTCCAACGCAGAAGGTTTGCTTTTGAACACGCTTGAACACAACTTCGAACGTGGTCATGTGTGCCAAGTCCGTGACGCTGCTTTGTCACTGGCCAGTATCAGTGCTCTGCAAGCTTCGCTAGGCAAGAAAGCCGACACTGCCGGCCATGTCGCCGCTGGTCTTCTCAGTCAGTGGATTCATAGCTTTTCCGAGTGCATCGCCTGATGATTCCATAGATCTGGCTGCTGCCATAACACTCGAGCGGGAGCTGCTGGATGTCATCCAAGGCAAGATGACCGGTTCCGGCACCATCGATGATCTCGTTTGGCCGACTTTCACCGCACGCGGAACCCCAAAGCGCAAGCTCATCAAGCCAAAGCCGAAACCCAAGCGAAACTCGCGATATGTTCATTCTGACGATGAGGACGAGGCTGAAGAGGAAGATGATGCGGGCGCGCGCACACTGTCATCGTACTGGGGCGCCGTGCGCGAGCGTCATCGACCACTGTTCTCGCAGGCGTGGCAGCCCAAGGAAGATGTGGACGAGCTGCCTGACAGCTGGACCATTGTCAGCATTTCGGTGACGGAGGACAAGAAGATGATGTTTGTGTCGCGGCAACGGCCCAAGGCAGAGCCGCTCGTGTTCTGCGTCCCGCTCCAGCGCCATCATCGACAGGAGGAGGATATGGATGGCGAGAACCAGCTCACATACACGGATGCGACGACTGAGCTCCATGATATCATTCGGGGCAGCAATGATGGCCTCGGACGCGCAACGGACGTCAGGGATTCCGACAACTCCGCGAAGGCTGCTTGGTGGAAGGCGAGAATTGAGCTGGATTTGCGGCTCAAGCAGCTGCTCGACAACATCGAGTACTGCTGGTTGGGAGCGTTCAAGGTGCGAGTCATCACCGGTTTCCTAGCTTGAACTAATCAAGTTGCTGTACAGACGGTTCTAAATGACCCCATCCCGCTCTCGGCCGAAGTTACTGACGCGCTGCGAGTGAAGTTTGGACTTGTTTTCAGCCGGGGCGTGCGACCGAAGGAGAAGAAACAAATTTCCAAGCTTTCGCTCAATCCTTCTTTGGTCGAATGCTTTCTGACGCTGGAACCTACCTGCCGCGATGAGGAGCTGGAGGATCTTGTTTACTTCATGCTCGATCTCTACCAGTTCAACGGCGTTCCTGTTGCGGCGCACGACATCGACATTGATCAGGTCATTGTAGACCTGCGCAGCCTCCTCGAAGAGAGCTCTGCTAAGATCAAGGCGGCTCGCAGCTCGTCCGAGGACCGGCATCTCTTCCTAGTACTGGACAAGAACGTGCAGGGGCTTCCATGGGAGTCCGTTCCAGTGCTGCGCGGCCGAGCTGTCAGCAGGATTCCGTCCATCGCGTTCCTCATGGACCGGCTGCAACTGTCCCGGACGTTGTCGTCTTCCACGCCAAGCCAACGCGCTAGAAAGCCGATTATCACCGACCGCGCGCTGGTCAACCCGAGCAAAGCGTTCTATGTCCTGAATCCCAGCGGTGACCTCAAGACGACCGAGAACACTTTCACCCCATGGCTCAAAAGCATGGAAGAGGAGGCTGGTTGGGACGGCATCATCGGCAGGCCCCCATCTGAGATGGAGATGGTCAACGCGCTGTCTCGGCGTGATCTTGTTATGTACGTTTAGTGGACACAGGAAACCCTCGTGGGTCACTGACATTTTTTCTCACAGCTACTTCGGGCATAATGGCGGGGAGCAGTACGTGCGCTCGCACAAGGTTCGCGGGCTGCCGCGTTGCGCTGCGACAATGCTCTGGGGCTGTTCTTCTGGGGCTATGCGAGAGATGGGCGACTTCGACCGCTCTGGTACACCCGACGCATACATGCTTGCTGGGTGTCCGACACTTGTAGCTAACCTCTGGGATGTCACTGACAAGGACATTGATCGCCTTGCGCACTCGGTCTTCCAGCAGCTGCGCTTAGAGCCAGGACGCGCCGATGACTGGCAAAGTGAGCGGACTGATGGTGCAGAGGTATCGGTCGTAGCTGCTGTCGCCACAGCGCGCGAGACTTGCAAGCTCAAGTACCTCACCGGTGCGGCTGCTGTTGTGTATGGCATTCCATTTTACTGTTAATTTTTTATGCTCTCATTACATGTATCGATATCATTAGTACGATGATGTATATTAGGGCTCGGGACTTCATCATCATATATTTACCTCTGCTCGGTCTGGATGCCTCAGCATATCCCGCCAGGCTGCTACAACTTGAGATCTCCTGAGATCCACCAGCCGCGTTTAGCGACTCGGATCGACGTAAGTAAGCGCCCGTCCCTCTGCCTCCCTTTGTGTTTTACACGCGAGCTCGTGATCCTCGTCCTCTCAAGAGCCGCTAGCTTCTTCCCCTGTGTGCTTGGCGACGAGCGGTTGCTACTTGTCCTTCTGCCTCGACCTCGAAGATGAAGTTCGCGCGGTGGGTGAAGAGTTCTGACCGGATATGCGAGCATGCATAGCTAAGTGAGGCGCAGATATCTCGAGGATAGCCAGATCCCGGAGTGGAAAAAGAAGTACATTGACTTCAAAGGTCTCAAGAAGCTGATATCCGCCATCCGCCGTGCTAAAGAACTCAATGCAAGCGCGCTGAGCTTCTCAAGCCAGAGCCAGGCAGGCGCGCAGTCACTACTATCGCAAAGCCCACAAGGGTCTCCTCAAGTCGGTCGAAGGGGCAAGCGGCCGTCCTTCTCATCGCCCCAGCGCAACTATGGAAGCACAGACCCGACGCTGTTTCCCAGGGAACCAGCGGTGACGGCATTCGTGGAGTACCACCTTTGGAACTTCCGCCGCCCGTGTCAAGTCCTTCGTATGGCCTCTCGCAGAACCGTGCTCGGATATCAACCACAGCATTTCAGGAGTATCCAGTAAGACCCTTGCTAATGCACCCACTCTTGTGGTACTTAATAAAATAGCAGCGACCTCTTCAGCGGTCTCAGACGGATATCGGCGTGGCCGAAGGCGTTCACAAGAGAACACCAACTCTCATGCCTTCTCTTCGTGGCCTACGGAACCGCTCTTCTACCTGGCGTTTATGTACGTCCGAACGATATCTCGTAGCAACAATTTTTACCAACTGTGTGCAGCCAGAAATCCAAAGTTCAAGACCTACGGATCTCTAGCCGAGGTGTACGAGCAGGTAGGACCTCTCGAGCTCCAGTTCTTTGATAAGCTCGACCAAGAAGCGCATAAAGTCGAAGCTTTCTACGTTGATCGGGAATCCGTCGCACGGTCACGCCTCGTTGTCTTGCGTGACCAACTCAAAGAGCTGCGCGGACATCGCAAAATATATCATGCTCTGCATCAGGCTCAACCGGGATCGGGAAATTGGATGGAGTATGTAACGCAACGTGTTCCGTTGCCCACCTGGAGCCACGCTCGCACAGACGGACACACGGAAGCTATGCCTGGTAGTCCAACCGGTCCGCTACAGACAAGCACCCACAACGATCCAGACGACTATTACTATGCGAAGAAGCGGCTCAAGACTGCCCTCCTGGAGTTCTACCGGTGCGTACATACGAGTACTTCTTGCTCGTCATCTCATGCTTTTACGAAGAGGGCTTGAGTTGTTGAACGACTACCGTGTTCTCAACGAAACTGGCTTTCGCAAGGTACGCTGCACCTGCACCTTTATCATATATACCCACCGACTCTTCCAGGCCCTCAAAAAGTTTGACAAGTATACGAGAAATGTGACCCGAGAGCTTTATGTTCAAGCGAAGGTTGACATTCCATGCTGAAGTGTGCATATCTTGTCTGACTATTTCACCCCGTGTAGATCGACCCGCTACACTTTACTCACAAGCGGGCGGTAAGCGACATGATGACAGAAGTAGAGCAGCTCTACGCAGAGTTCTTTGGTCTGTCGAGTTGCTTCACTGATCCTGCTCCTTCTAACCGCGCTCTTCTGCAGAGAGTGGAAACTTGAAGAGGGCCCGCGATAGGTTACGACAGACTGCTCGTGTAACATCACACTATGGAAGCACCTTCCGCTCGGGCATCTTCTTAGGTCTTGCGCTCCCCGCATTGATAGTCGGACTGCGAAATGGTACGACGAGTTTTTATGCAATTTTTGCGGTGCTGACAGCAGCATGTTGCGGCAGCATTGGCTTCCGATGTCCACCACAAGGTCCCAGAGTGGAGCCCGCTGTTGCAGGCGTATGGTGCCTTGTTCATCCCCAGCGCCTTCTCCGTTCTCATCACGCTCAACGTGATCACATGGGCCCGCGCACGAGTCAACTACGTTTTCATCTTCGAGCTCGACTTACGGACCGTTACTGATAGCCGTCGGTATGCGGAGGTACGTCGAATGCTAAGCCTCGTTGAAAAGCTCATTATCTGAGAACATTGCTACAGCTGCCGTCCTTCCTCTTCTTTACGCTTTGCTACGCGTTCTTCTTCTCGTTCAGCAATATCTGGATTCCGACAGCATGGCCACTTTTGTGGATGGCATTCACTTTAGTCTTTTTGCTGGACCCGATACCTCTATTCTCAAAGACCTCACGCTACTGGCTGCTACGACTCTCAGCCCGACTGCTCGCCAGCGGGACTCGTCGCGTCGAGGTAGGTGTGACATTTGTCCCCACTTTAGCTATACTCACATTGCCGCACTGTAGTTTGCCGACTTCTGGCTTGGGTACGAACCTCCTGTGACTGACTGACGTTGGCTTGATACTGATAATATCCACAGTGATCAGTTCTGCTCGCTCGTCTACACACTAACGAGCATGTATTTCATCGCCTGTGCTGCGACTGTGGACGGCGGCTGGACGAACGCCATCCCCCGATGCGAGACCAGAAACAACCGTCACTGGCCCTTGCTCTTTTTTCTGGCGTCCCTTCCATCTATCGTTCGTGCCGTACAGTGCGTGCGTCGCTGGGTTGATGAGGGCAAGCGCATGCATCTTGTCAATGTATGTGGCGTGGCAGACTTCGGAGGAACCGTGTCCCATTTTGATACGATTGCAGGGGGCAAATATTTGAGCTCCATGGTGATGTACTTGTTTTACTTCTGGTGGAGGTTCCATGGTGCGTAATGCGCTGCATAATGAGTCAATCGCTAAGCTGAAAGATGTCGCATAGGCAGCGCACGTAATGGATATATGGCTGTGTGGATGCTCTCCGCGACTATTGCATCATTGTACACAACGTACTGGGTGAGTTCCCGATTTGCACACATCAAGTTACATCGGATGTTCACTAGCCACAAGGACCTCGTCATGGACTGGTCGGTATTTTCTCAGTCTTGGCCGCCCGAGTGGCTGAAGCGTGAGGTCATTTATCGTAACCACATCTGGGTACGCCAGTCATTCTTCGCTGTCGCGAGATGAACTGACCGTCTCCTCTAGATATATCCTATCGCAACAGTACGTGCAGGCGGCTGAACTGATCAGACCCTCATGGGTTCGCCTTTCCACCGTCCAGATCATCAACGTTATACTTCGTTTCGCATGGACCATATACATACCTGCCCGCGGGCCTAGCGCACCATTGCGAGGTTTCATTGCTGGGTGCTTGGAAGCATTGCGCCGAGTCCAGTGGAACATGAGTAAGCTGAGCTCTGTGCACATGTATGTGAGCAGCTCTGACAGGTCGCATCTCAGTTCGTCTCGAGAACGAACAAGTCGGTAATGCTGATCAGGTAAGCGCGTTCTTCTCAATCGATACGACTGTTTCTGACGGTGTACCATAGTTCCGTGTCACGCGAGAAGTGCCGCTGCCGTACCGGTTCAACCCTGAAGATGACTCCGAGGACGAGCCTTTGTCACATGACAGCAAGTTGCGCAGGAGGAAACAACAACGAGCTCGTGACAGTGTCGTCAGGTTGTCGGGTTTACAAGCGATGGAGGAAGGAGACCACTCTGAGCCCGATGGCACGGAACAACATCAAGCTGGATCATAATCCAGCTGTATGTATTATTCCACTGGCTGGGAGTCAGAACTTTCGTATATTTTTTTCTCGGTGGCAAAATCCGGAGTTTTTTGAGGCCGAGATCACGTGCTTACATCTCATCGGCGTTTCCCTTCCGCTTCCGCCTCCGCTTCACGTTAAGTAGTACTCCGGCTCGCTCCGAAAAAATGAGCCGCATCTCTTCCCCTGCTCATACCAACCCGGCTTCCCGCGTCACTCCTCTCTACTCACTCGCACTCGCCTTATACTCAATGGCCCGCACCAAGCAGACCGCGCGCAAGTCGACTGGCGGCAAGGCGCCCCGCAAGCAGCTCGCCGCAAAGAAGGCGTCCAAGACGTCTGCCGCGACGGCTGCCGGTGGTGTCAAGAAGCCCCATCGCTTCCGCCCTGGCACTGTCGCCCTGCGCGAGATTCGTCGCTACCAAAAGTCGACTGGTGAGTTTTTATTATTATTATATTATTCACTGTGGTTTTTCTGTGCTGCCCCTAACCACTTTTGCTGCCACAGAGCTCCTCATCCGCAAGCTCCCCTTCCAACGTCTCGTTCGTGAAATTGCTCAGGATTTCAAGACGGACCTGCGCTTCCAGTCGTCGGCCGTCATGGCCCTGCAGGAGGCCGCCGAGGCATACCTCGTCTCGCTCTTCGAGGACACCAATCTCGCCGCCATCCACGCCAAGCGCGTTACGATCCAGACAAAGGACATGTCCCTTGCACGTCGTCTGCGTGGCGAGCGCTCGTCTTGAGTCATGTTGTGATGTTTTGACTATCTGACTCGGCTGTACTCTACTCGCGCTTGTACTCTGGTTCTACACTGTACCTACTGGGTAACATACATTTCGTATTTGTCTTTTGCTTCAACTACTCGGTGTAATTTGGTGCTCTATACAACGTGCGAGCACGACGATAAGTGTCGACTTGAAGCATGACCTCGATTACATTGCGTACGGTGACACAGATCCTCTGATTAGACAGTGAAGAATAATTCCAAAACCAAGCATTATCAGCTGGTCAAGGCCTATCCGAGATAGTGTTTTGAAGACCACCCAATTCGGGTGCGGAGCTGAAAGCGTTCTCAGCCTCCGTCTGGTCGCCGACCAACCAAGGTCCTGCGCAAAGTCGCTTGATGACTCTTTCGATGGATCCCACGTGGAATATACATGATTACTTCTCCAGCTTCCCGGCTCGATTCTCAGATTCCTCCCCTCCTGCTCATTCGCGAGCGGCAGCAATCCACACCTGGCCGTGCGCCGGGTTCATTATGCTGCTTCGGTGCTCGTCGCGCACCCGGTCGTCGCGGCGGCCCTGACGATCTTGCGCTTGCGGTCAAACCGCGAAAATCCATGCGCGTGCCATGGTGATGGCTCAACGGACAGGTGGTACAAATTACGCCTGCGGTCAAGGCTGCCATTGTGCCATTATACGCGTGCCCCACTTGCGATGCTCTCGACGTTCAGCCGCTGTCTTGTCGCGGCCACTGTGCTATTGGGTACGCTAGTCGTGGCGCAGGACTACGATCCGAAGGTCTACCAAGCACAGACCTGGCTCAACAGGTAATCAACCCTCCATCTGTACAGCACTAAAGCTGACTGCTGCATGCAGCGTGTATGGTGGACGTGCTGGATTTAACAATGCTCCGGAGAATGGCAAGACTGGGTGGCCAACGGTAAGAATGGACCGTTCTTTCGATGTGCACTTACTCAGTCTGCACCACGCCCCAGATGTATGCTTTTACCCGCGCCTTGCAGCTCGAAGTCGGCATTACATCACCAGCGGACAACTTTGGGGACGGCAGTGAGTCTCCAAAAACGCCTGTCTGATCTGCGTTTTGATTTCTTTGCAGCCCTTGCAGCTGTGACCAGCAAGCTTGGTGAGGTCGGCGATAACTCCCCCACCAACGTTATCAAGATCGTGCAAGGGGCTCTTTATTGCAAAGGCTACTCTGGTGGCGACCTCAGCGGTGCTTATGCGGATAGTGCTAGCTCTGTTCTCAGGTCAGTTCAACGACCAAGACTTGAACCATATTATATCTCATGTTCACTCTCCAGCATGCGGCACAATATGGGCTTTACAGACTCCAAGTCCACACTTAGTCCCAAAGAGTTCAAGGCACTTCTGACCATGGATGCCTACGTCGTTGTCGCCGGCGGACGATCCATTGTGCGGTGCGCAGACTATCGTCCGCCGACTCGCAGCCATCTCATGTCAACTCAGCGATGTGCAGATGTGGATGAACTTCAACTACATCAGCCAGTCATGGTTTTATATCATCCCGACGGATGGGTTCTTCGGCCGCACAGTGCAACAGATGCTTGTGTACGTTTGAACTTGTGCGATCCTTACGACAAGCTTGCTGACGACTCCACAGCCGCATGATCCAGATGTACTTCGGCATCACCACGACTGGCGAGATCGGTTCATGTGCGTCGCGCCGTGTGTTCGACAGGCGTGAACTCAGGCCGTTTCTTACACACTAGTGACCCGAGCGGCGATTATGGGAGCATCCACAGTCTCCTTCGGCTCAACTGGGACGTATACACTATTTTACGAGGCTGCTGTGCGTCATTTCTTTTGCGCAGATATTATCAGGCAAGCTGAACGTCTTTCGCCTCCAGATCATCTTCAACGGTTACAACTCAGCCTTCGGTCAACCGTTTGGGCAAGGGCACAGCGACGCACTCATCGACTTTCAGCAGTTTTACAAGCTGCCGGTCATTGGCGCAGGCAACGGAGAGACGTTCCTTTCTCTTCTCATCAGTCCTGGCAACCCCGACCGCGCAGCGACAGGCTTGGACTGCTCCAAAACTGTGACGGCCGCCCGTGGTGCTCTTCTGTATAGCCAGGGCTACCGGTGCGCGTGTTTGAAAAAATCCAACGAATACACTCTAATGAATCTCTCTCTAGAGTGGTTGGACGGTATTTGTCCAACGTCCCAGGCAGTACCTTCAACAAGAAAATTCAGCCGGGAGAGTTGTCTGACATCTTCAATGCCGGGCTGCGCGTGTTCCCAATCTTTCAGACCTACGGCGAAAACATCACGTATTTCACCAATGCTCAGGGCAAGCAAGATGCCAGGGAGGCCGTCGATGCTTCTTTACTGTACGGCTTCAGCCGTGGTACGCCAATCTACTTTGCGGTGAGATGATCTTTTGGCTTTAGGCTGGAGCACAGCTCACTAGTTGGCATCGCAGGTGGACATGGATGCGACTGATGCTGACATCGACAACGGCATCATCCCGTACTTCCAAGGTATTAACCTGGAAATGTCGGTATGTATTCCATCTTCAATGCAGCAATGAAACTTCGTCTAAATTCGCTGTAGTACCTCGGTAACAAGTACAAGTATGTCTCTTGTAGATAAGGCTTGTTGCTTCTGACCGCTTTGCAGGATTGGCTCGTACGCTTCTCGTAATCCGTGCACGCGTCTCTACAAGGCCGGTACGTTGTGATGTCAAACACACTGACAATCCGCTCATCATTGTTCGTGTGCAGGTCTCGCAGATCTCTGCTTCTCTTCGGACATGTCCTTTGGCTACAGTGGCAATCTTGGCTACGGTCTCTCCCCCAACTGGGCCTTCTCTGTCCGTCTCCTGCTCCGTGCTTACTCGACAACCTACTGACGAACCTCTGCAGCAATTTGCAGGAGCAAATATCACGGGAAGCAATGGGGTTTGGATTGATATCGACAAAAATGCCGTGTCTGGCCGTGACAATGGCGTGTCCTCCGTCCAGTGCGTGGGTGGCATCGATACCAACTTCAACAGCGACTACAAGTCAGCGCTTTACGACGAGCTCGTTTTATTCTTCCAAACGCGGGACCCGACCAATCAGCTTGGGCTGATTCACAGCCTCTCCGAAGCTCTTGACAAGGTTCTTGAACATGACGTGCGCGGGCCAATTGCTGCATGTCCGACGCGAATGCTGATATAATGCTGGTTGTAGGCGTATATTACTTCACTAGCCAACGCGTATGGTATGCGCAAGACGCTTGTTCAGACCCCGGTGAGTCGTTCGTTGCGCTTCTGTTCTGCTTGGTTGTTCACTAAATGCTCGGACAGGTGTTCTGGGAGTATTACAAGCAAACAGCCATGGACCCTGTAGGAGATGCAAGGGTAACATCTTACTACGCCTACAAAATCGTATGTCTACCAATCTTGTGATACGGTTTTTCCTCGCTGAACTATCGCAGGCGTACGAGGGCTGGGAGGCGTGCCTATCGGGGTGCCTCCCACCAACCAGCGGGTAGCACGGATGACAGCTCCACGGGCGTTGCCCAAATCTTTGCGAAGACGGCAATTTTGGCCTACAACTATGGCCGCAGCGTTGGCTTGACCAACGAGAAGCAACGTAAGACTGTCTCGATCTCTGTTGGCGCTGTACCGCTGGCTGACCGCCTTGCTTGAAGGTAACGTCAGTAACTGGCACGATATGTGGGATGTCTGGCAAGCCCTGCACAATGTAGGTTGGCTTCCGCTTCAAGATGATGCCTTGAAGGTCTTACGTTTCTTTGTTCTTCTCTGAAGGATGAGCGTTGGAACATTCGCACCGTCCCACTGGTGCTCCTCAACGGCGCAGCTGAATATAATATTCCGGGACCTCGCGTCGATTACAGTGCAGCTGAAATCACCCAGATCTTGCAGCGATACAACGGTTACGGCGATGGAGCAGTTGAGTACGGCAAGACGAACTACGGAGTCTACAGCATACTGGAATATGTACGCCCCTTTGTATTATGCTGCATGCCTTCACTTATATTTTCCCACAGTACAACGCGAAGACTAGGGGTGGTAGCATCTGCGCATAGGTGGAACGTGCTTGCTTAATACCGCTTCTGTCATGATTGAGGTTATGATCAACGGGCTTGTATGAGTACTTTTTGTCGCAGCAGGAGCAATATGGACTATACGAGTGTTCTCTAAAGCGGCTGCCATGCACCCAGTCATGGATCTGATCCGTACTGTGACAAGGACAGTGCTAGCTTGCGTTCTGGTTGAGATTTATCTCATATCCATATCTTGATGCATAATGTCTGTGTCTTACGAATGGTTTCATGAGGCATGGTCGTGGCACTGGCTGCGCATTCACCTAACGATGCTTATTGATCATTTTTGATTTGGATTGCAACACTCTTCTTAGTAATTTATTGTGCTATGTCAGGCTATATCGCTGCGTCATCCGTCTCTATCACGCTGCGCCCTTCGAAGTGAAGGGATTGAATGTAATCGCGAGATTTGCCTTTTCGCAGAGCTACTTGGCGGCAGATATAAGCCCTAGTTGTATATTTCAGTCCAGTATATGTAATTTTCCCGGCCTAGAGAGGGACTCGACCTGTGCATGGTGGAAAGACCTTGCGATATCACACATCGATTTGCTTCAATCCCTCATAACCATCGCATTTTCGAGCTCAGCAATTTGAGATAATGTGGCAGCCGGTATATCTATGCATCAGTCTGAGTCTGCTTTCCACCATTATTCAACTGTCAACATGTGGTTTCTTCTCCTAATGCCACTGCTGAGGTAAGCCTGACAAGAGGCGCTTGCTGACTGTTGCTCTGTGAGCCGCGATGGAAGCGGGCAGCTGACTTAATCAAGTCTACAGCACACATCTAGCTCCAATCTATAAATTCAACGTCTATCCTCGTTGCCTCTTGAAACATCCAACCTCCACTTGCATCGACTCTCGATGTCGCTTCCCACGCGTGCTCTTGGTAAGAACGGCCCACGGGTGACGGCCATCGGTTTTGGTCTGATGGTTCGTACATTAAACTCAGGGAAATTCTCAGAAGACTATAACGATTGTCATTTTCAAGGGAATGAGTGCGTTTTACGGTCCAGCGCTAGAGGACAAGGATGCCTTTCCGCTCCTCGACCGCGCCATTGAACTCGGCTGTACCTTCTGGGACACAAGGTAAGGGCACGAATTAGCCTTGACGAGCTTCTGATTCAATTATCTGCACCCAAGCAACATCTACGGAGCAAACGAGGAGACGCTCAATCGCTACTTCAAGGCGCGACCGGATGCTCGCGAGAAAGTATTTCTCGCGACCAAGTTTGGCGCCACCTTCATCGATGGTGTCTGGGGCGAGCGAGGCGACTATGATTAGTGAGCCATGTTTTTGCTTGCTCTCATCAAGCAAGTCCGGCTCGTTAATCAGTGGGACTCAGCGTAATCGAGTGCGCAAACAAGGCACTGGCGCGCCTTGGCACTACTTACATCGACCTCTTCTACGTTCACCGCATCGATTCCCGGACGCCAATCGAGATAACCATCAAGGCACTTGTGCAGCTGAAGAATGAGGGTAAGATTCGCCACATTGGCCTGTCGGAGGCCAGCGCGACAACCCTCCGTCGCGCGCATGCAATCCACCCAATCGCCGCTCATCAGGTGGAGTACTCGCCGTTCGAGTTGACCATCGAGAGCGAGAGCAACGGCGTGCTCAAGACCTGTCGCGAGCTCGGGATCACTGTCGTGGCGTACTCGCCTATAGGACGGGGCATGCTTGCGGGCAAGATTCGCTCACCAGAAGACTTCGACGAGAGCGACTTCCGCCGCCACATGCCACGGTTCTCCCAAGAAAACTTTTTCAAGAACCTGGAAGTAGTCGACAAGTTTGCTGACATCGCCAAGAGGCACAACGCGACACCCGGACAGCTCGCACTGGCGTGGCTCCTTGCACAGGGTCCTGAAGTTATTCCTATTCCTGGGTGCGCTTCGTGTGCTTGCTGCTACCACCGCAGGCAACTAACAACACTGTGATTTCCTCAGAACTACTCGTATTGCCAACTTAGAGGAGAACGTGGCCGCTGCCGCGGTGAAACTGACCGACGGCGAGCTGAGCGAACTCAGCGGCGTGATTCGCGGGGTGGAGGTGTCTGGAGAGCGTTATCCAACATATATGATGGCCAACACGTATCGCGACACCGTGACTTTTGAAAAGGTAGCCGCGTGACCATATATATATATCGTAAAGCTGAAGAATAAAGTCAACCTTCAAAGAAACGTGCTCATGATCGAGGTTGAGCCCAAGTTCCGTCTTCGATCAAAACTATCGAGTATAGTTCACAATGGTCTCATTATTTTTGAGTCAGAGCAGAGGTACCTACAAGGCGCGGGCTACGCAGTTTTGGTAGCACAAATGAAGGGTCGGGTACATCGAGGGATGGAAAGAGAGATAACTAGCAAAACAAGTTCTTTCTGACGCGCAAAAGTTTTACAATCTGGCAGCTAACGTGAATTCCTCTTAGTCCGTGGGCAAAAGTCATTTGTCCTTGTCGGAAAATAATCAGGGATCATTGAGCTGGTGATACCGCGCGGAAGCGTCCCCAGTCAACATGCGCCGCATCGTTGATGCGACGGTCCCACCACTCCCGGATCGCACACTGCTGGCAGCAGGCCCGCTGTTCTGCCGCGACCCCACGTCATACGACGCATTAGGCGGTAAGAACCAATGGCCCATGGTCAACACGCCGTCCTCAACTTCCGTCTCGTCGTCGTAGTCGTCGGAGTTACCAACGTCGAGCGGACTGTCCTGGACAGGCGACTGACTGTTCGGGCTGAGAGGCACCTGCGTCGATGAACCTGATCGCTCCCGGTGCGGCTCCGAGCCCACCGTCACCATCGTCGTGCCGAACGGGGTCGACTCGACCTCGAGGAAGTCGGGTTCCCACCGCAGGAGGGTTGGCGCGCGAGAGGTCCCGCCCGGGCTCATTGTACTCGCCATCGATGCTGCAGTCGATTTGCGCGATGGCTGGACCCGCTGGCTCGTCCCTCGTGCCCATCTTGCTCCCCCTACTGCAATTTGGATAGGTGGCCGCTGGCGAGCCGGCACTTTGCCCTTCGTAATCGCACTAGGTGTGACCGCGCTCGGGATGGCCGACATCATGGACGGTCCATCGTCAATAGTGGATGACGGGCTTGCGAAGAACTGATTAAAGGGCAGCTCAGGGAGGCCCTTGGATTTGGGGTGGGGCATTGGATGAGGGTGGTTCGGCGTAAGAGGGGACTCAGAATTCGACGTGTGAGCAGTGGAGTGTCGTGAGCCAGCTCCATAATTGTCACTTTCCTCAGGGATCGAGGGCACGATCGAGGGAACGGTCACATTACCGACAGTGCGCGGTAATGAGGCTGGTGGTAGTGAGGCGATGCCGCTGACGACGCGGGGACCAAGAGGCTTTCGATGAGGAGGTCGCACGCTTGATTCGGTCCATGCAGGAGCAAGCGGGTGAGGCTGTGACGGCATAGGATCAAAGTCCGGCAAGGGAATGTCTACCTCAGTTGAGATGATCGAGACCGGGCGGGTAGGAGGAAGAGTGAAAGGTAGAGGCGGGACATGCGAACCGTCCAAGGAGGAGGTGGCGTCAATCGAGTTTCCGCTGTTTTCTCGATGCGCGAGCGCGGCGGCGAAGGTGGTTTGTTGAGGCGCAGGGGGTTCAACCTCTTGGCCAGTATAGACTGGTTCTAAATCTTGGCGTGTAGATACTCGTTCATGTCGTGAAGATTGCTGAGATCGGCGAGGCTGTTGTTCGAAAGGATCCACATATGGCAATGCGACGAGAGGTGAATTCCGGCTGGACGCCGGTGCGAACAACTGTGGCAATGAATCGAGGAGCAGGCGCTGGTCAGGGCTAGTCGCTAAACTAGGAATAGTCTGGCGCGGGTGGGCGCTGGGAGGCGATGTGAGTGTGGAACGAGGCTGAGGCGAGGGTGGAGATAGGGTTGGGACAGCTCCAACGACTATTTGAACTGAGCCTCTGCCAATGGGGATGGGCGGAGAGGGCAGTGGCGGTAAGTCTGTGTGGGAAAACATCCGGGTGCAGTCAGCACAAGAAAGGCGCGAGTCGTGCCAATGAACGAGTGCGCCCAGGCCAGTGCACGTACCGTCATTGATGCGATGCGACCATACTGACGCTTCGCTCGCTTCCTTCCTTGACTTGCTTGACGGCGGGTAGATCTCAAGCACTGCCGTTTCCTGAGATTTCCCACTGCGATATGTGTCCTGCGCGTAGAATTCCGGCCCCACATTTGGCTTGATGTCCTGGTAGGTGTATTGGTCGCGCCAGGAGGTGGATGGAGATCGTGCCGCCCGTCTGCGGCGCCGATACAAGAGACCAACGATTGCGATCGTCGCCAGCAGGGCAAGTCCACCAATAACGCTGAGCACGATGACAGGGATCAGATAGCGTTTAGGGACGCTTGGAGTCGGAGGCGGGTTGGAGGCAGGGCCAGGCGTAATGACTCCCTGGTTGGGATCTATAGAGAGGTCGTCAGCGGTGATCGTTCGAACATGAATGAAAGAGTATGAAAATTGTACCGTCGCTAGTGTGCACGACAAGTGCGTCCAGGCAGAGGGTGCTCCACATATTGTATCTCGGATCGACGACGTTGCGCACGGCCATTGTATGGTTGACTTTGGTATCGAGATTGTTGGAAGTCCAGATAAGGGCCTGAATGAGCTGGTCAGTCATTCGAATGTTGCGCTGTGCGGACCCGCCATTGACGTACAGAGGCAGTGGATACACCACGCGCGTCGACCAGAAATGAGGTCTGCCAATCCTCGTCGTTAACACAGTCGATGCACACAAGGTAGGTTGCAGCCTTGTTCTGTCTTATGGAGTACCATTGCACAGTAGCCGAGTTAGCTGGCAGAGAAGCATAGCGTCAGGGAGCAAGCATGCAAGAACGCAGCATTGGAAACGGACCTGGGAGAGTAATGGTTATGGTCGCGCGCGAGTCGTCCGACCACTTTACATAGCCGCTGATTGCAGTACCAGACCGTTGCTTAGCCCATGGACCGGGCGGGGAGAAGACGACCCTGCTGTCGTCGTTGCTCAGCACGATTGGCTTCGACGATTGAGCTCGTGCTGCTATCGGGAGCGCCAAGAAGGCAGCGAGTATGCGCCTACGACGCATCTCGTTGCTATGAAAGAGAAGGTGGTGGTGTCCAACTTGGACGGGTAACGCAAAGGCTCGGGGATGAGAGGCAGAGGGGCGAAAGGTGCCGATGATGGACGACATACGGCAAATCGCAGATTCGCGCAAGTCTGCAAACAGAAGCTTCCGGCTGTGCTCTTCTGGTCCGCCACTTCCTGATCGCGCATTTAGCGATTATAGGGAATATCAAGACGAAGCGGAGTGTTCGGAAAGGTAGGAGCAGGGCCTTTTACGGCTAGCGGGTGGCACACGCCGTTTGTCGATCCGGCAGGACCGGCATCTAGTTCGGTGATGCTTGATGGCCGATTCCAGTGCTCCTTTCGTCAAGCGCCGGCCACTGATAGCGAGGAGCTAACAGGTGAGACGTCGGGCGCGACAGTCCTGTTGATGGGAAATGCCAAGTTGATGTTTAGAAAAACGCCATCGCCACAGTTGACTGCCTCGATAAGTTTGCAATCGTTAACTGATCAGATCAGTCTTCGACTTGTGTGATCAGCTTGCTCGCCCCAGGTCGACCGTCATCTCAGGCAGGGTCTAGTTGTCGCAAAATCAAGGCGGCCATAATGACTACCTAGTACTTTCAGAGCAGACCCGATCTCACCTCCTAGAGTGGACTTACAGGTGAGAGGCAGGTCGCTACACTCGGTGCTGGCTTGAAAACCACGATGCACATGCAAGTATATCAGTTTCATGGCTCCAGAGGGTGACAGCTGATGATTGTCCGCACATTTCAAGTTTAGTGACAAACGAAACCTCAATTTGCCCATCAACCAGTGCGCAATGTGCCTTCTAGTCCTACTTGTATTTCCTAACGACGTCTGCGTCAATGTAGATTACAAGATGAAACGTCCATGTCCTGGACTGAACATCAGCAGAGCCGGCAGTCGAGGTCCGCAAGGCCGTCATTTAGCTGCAGAGTTGTTTGTTTAAGCAGCGGTGAAGTAATGAAAATCTACGGGACATCTCCCGTAAAGCTAGGCTAGAAACTCATTTGAAGAACGGTGAAACTAAATGTACTCCACATCGTGCGCCAAACGCTTGTCTCGTTCATCAATTGTTGTCGTTGGCGCTGCGCGTGCTGGACTCAGTGAAGTGCTTGTACCTGAGTCTGAGGCAGAATGCGACGACGAAGACAAAGAGCTCACTGCTGCCGACATTGCTATGTCTGGTCCAAGTGTAATGGTGAGCAAATCGCGAACTTTCGCAGAGGTGGGCGTGTGTCGCGCACCAACGCCATTTAGATGTCGTATATCTCGAGCAACGCTGGCGCGGCGGACATCTGCGAGATGTTAATATCAATGTGAATTATAATTCGCTTGCCGTCAGCGCGTGCAAGTTCGGATTGAAGACAACGCGATGGTCGGTGTCTTTGTCCGCTACATCTGCGTCCGACGTTCTAATCTCGCTTAAGCTGCTGAATTCTGAAGGTGAAAACTTTCAAGAATACGTCAGTTTTGGGTAGTATCGTAGCGCGCGTCGCGGAATGTTGTATGGAAAGACATCGTGCAACCCTCAGCTGGTACCGAACTCCCGCCACACTCCACTCGCACCTCGTTCCAACGGGAGCTGCCCCATCGCTGTTGAGATGAACTCAAGCAGTTCTGATCAGGAGCACGCACCCGTTTTGCTACTATTACTACCCTCATGGCACATACCAGAGTCACACAGCTCGCAATTGGAATTTGGTAACTGTATTTGAGCGGACTTCCTCGCTGTAAAAACGGGCGGCACTAAGATGGGTAATGGCAATGGCAATGGTAGTGGCGGGCAGGGGTAATGGGTAGAGCGACTGCATACGAGGGAATGGTTGGGAATGGAGGGGTGATATGACGGGCGGCGGCGACGGTGGGGGCGGGATAGGCTACACAAAACCTTCTACGACGTACGAGACCTGGACGAAATATTATAGAGTATACTTAAACACCGACAAGGCCCAGAGTCCAAGCAACCGGCCGCCGAAGGACGGTGCAACCCTATGCGAAACAAGATGGGATAGGACAAAAGTGTTTGAGAGGAGGTAACTTGAGTGAGCATGGCGCGAAGAGGGATGATGGAGAGGAGGAGGAGGAAGGAAGGAAATAGACATGTAAGGAGAGTGGGCGTTGCACGAGAGCAAAGATGAGAAGCAAAATAGCAGAGCGGAGATGGCGAAGAAACGACGGTGGAGTTGGTGTACGAGCGTTCGTGAAGGACAGTGGGAATGAGACCAGACGGTCCGATAACTTGAGCGAGAGCAAAGCTGCAGGATCCAAAGTGTCCGTGCACATGGGGTTGGCGAGCCGGTGGTTGAGGTTAATTGGGTTGGGTTGGACGTCGTCGTAGTGAAGCAGGAGCATAGGGAGTAGGGTCTGGATGTAATAAGAAAACACGAATATACGAACAAACTAATAGCGATGAGAGAGAGAGAGAGAAAATAGAACAGATACACATACCGAACGCACAAGAAAACGCGCGTTCAGTCCATCTTCTCCTTGCCCTTGTCGCCGCCGGGCTTGAACCGCTGCCCACCGGCCCCACCGCGCATGACTGCATTCAAAAAGTCCAAGAAGCGCTTCGAGTACTCGGGCGGCGGCACGGGCGAGATCTTGTGCCGGTCCGCCTGCATGCCCTTCCAGATGTGCTCGACGCGCTTGAACGTCGTGTACGGCGTGAGGATGTCGATCACGCCGAGGTAGTAGATCGTCGCCATGTCCCCGTTGAGCTCGTCCGTCGCGCGGTACCCGCCCTCGTCCTGGTAAAACACTAGATGCTGCCGGTCCGCGAGCGCCGCCGCCGGGTCCGACTCGCGCTCGGTCAGCTCGCGCGGGTCCGACGTGCGCATCGCTCGCCGCAGCAGCTTGGCGTCTTGCTGTGCCTTGAGCAACGACATCTTGCGGCGGACGGGTGGTCGCTGCCCGTCAGCGGAGAAGTCGGGCTATACTTGTCAGTTAGCAACGAAAATATGGCATTGCTACGATACGAAAACGCACCTGGAAGACACGCAGCGTGTTTCGCCTCAGATTATCGCGGTTTCCCCGCTGCATATTGTGGATACCAATGAGCAGCGAGTAGTCCATGACGTATATCCTCCTCAAGAACTCTGCATCGCGCCGTAGTTGCTCCGACAGCAGCGCGCGCTTCTCCGGACCCAGCTCCAGCGTGCGTCCACGGTCGATCCAGTTGAGGTCTTTCAGAACCGCCTTGGGGTTCTCCTTGGCCTTCTCTTCCGGGTACTCTCGCCCGACGGTCGAGCCCTTCAGGTCATAGGTCTCGTGAATATCGCGGTGGGGTGGGAAGAGGTTGTTCATGATGACGAAATGGATCTTACGGCCGCGCGGGAGCTTGACACGGTGCAGGCCGTAGAAGCGCGAGATGAGCGTGTGAGGGTTGTCCCGGACATGTTGGTGGTAATCCTTCAAAATGCGCAGGAGGTACTTGTGCTCGTTGTGGTGGATGGTCTTGATGATGAAGCGATAGTCGCGCGAGAAGTAGAAGAACGAGCCAGACTTGCCAGGGGATCCAAGCTCGGAGAGGATATACTTGGACGTCAATGACATCAAGTAATCGAAGGGTCGAGACCGAAGTGCTCTTCTCGCAAGGTACGGAACACCCATGGCGCGTAGTCCTTGAATTTGAAGTCGTACTTGGCTGATGGTGTCAGCTCGTTGCCGACACTGACAGCTGTTGTCAGCGGATATTGCACATCAAAAGGGATCAGTTGCTTACATGTCAAAGGAGTATTTGTGGGCGGCGCTGTAATCCTCTTCAACGATGTCTCGGCGCATCTTGGCTTGGAACCTTGATACGGCAGTGCGGATGCCGGTGAGCATGTTGTACATGAGGATGTAGTTGGCGTGACCCTCGCCAATGAGGTTGCCGACGAGGACCTTTTCCTCCTCAACGTTGCCGTTGGCGCGAATGAGCGGGTTCTCAGCGGCGGCCGCTTCCTGCTGCGCCTTCGCGCGCTTGTTGAGCCGTTCCCTGCGGATCTGCTCGGCATGGTGGAGAATGTCGTCGTCGAGAGCGCCGTAGGACTTGTCTTCGGAGAAGGAGGCCTGTACTGGCGAGTGGGAGACCTGTGTAACACCGCGTGTGAGGGCGTGTGGACGGGGTGCGGTGAGGACTGGGGCTGTGGCACTCCCGATCGTATTTCGGCGAGGCATACGAGATGAAGATGACGAAGTCGGTGGCTGAAGGAGGCCGTCTGGCGAAACATATGATACTCGCGAGGTGGTTGCCCCTGCCGAAGCGGCCTTTTCATGTGAGGCATCCAGTGACACAGGTTCGTCTACGAGCGGCCCAGTGAAGGTTCGAGATATCCTGGCTGGGGTAGACTCGGATGAAGTCCGTCGCCCAACAAAGGTATCGTCAACACTGAATGAACGTGGGTTGGCTTTGGCAGGGGGCATGGAAAAGTGGGTCACGTCCAGCATATGCTCGTCGTACAAGTCCGAGCCGACGTCGCCCATAGACTCCGCGTCACCACCCACTAGCCTTGTTGTGTGCTGCTGTGGCGAGTCGCCCTCTGTAGATGGCGGGGGAGAGGGTAACCCACCTTGACCGGAGTGGTCCGTCCCATCCCGCGAGTGTTGCAACACAAGCGGAGATACCCTTTTCGAGCCCGTCGGCGACCCCATTCGCGTAGACTCAAAGCCGTGCGCTGTCGTTGTGTTGTCGGCCAGCGCACCAGGCGCGAGCGGCGAGGTCAGGGCTGTTGTCTTCTGTTTGCGGTCCAAAGGAGGGACCATGATTATTTCGGAAGCAGTAGAGTCACTGGCCGAGTCCAGGAGCGAGTGCAGTGGTGATTGTAAGTGCGGTTGTGTTGTGGCAACCGTGTTCATCGACTGGTGCGATGAACAGAAGAGAGAGTGTCGAGCCGCTCGTCAATTCTCCGACTGCGGTGCCTTGACGCCCCGCTGCTTCCCTCTCCTGCTTGATTGCACCACTCCCTCAAGCCATATCCACGGCTCAGTCAAATTCCTAGCACACCACCAGAGACTGTCGCTCAGGCGAGCTCTGTATCATCTGCGTCTGTAGCCAGTCGCGATTGGTCCACGGCAGCATATCTCTCGGCGTCCGGCTTTGCAGATATCCGTGTTTAAAATAAAGATACAATCAAACCATTGTCTACAGCAACAGCAACTTCGTATCACACTCATCGTTCGTGTTCGAGGTTCCTCGACTGGCAGTCCACCAGTCTCTTGGTTTCTTGGCGGCTCGCACCTGATCTGAACCAGCCAGGCTTACGTATCTTCGGCATGCCGCTTCCGGTAATGAAATCTTACTATGCGCTCGAGGTGGAGCTTATGACCGTTAGGAAAGCCCAGAGGAGCTCTCTGCACTAATTGTAGCCGCATGCAATACCGCTGCGATCGATGGCCCGCCCACGACCTTGCTGAGCGACATCCTGTCCGAGCTTGATCGCACTGATGCTGAACGACGGAGTGATCTGCTCGTACGCTGCAGCTCCTGACATGAGCCACCACGCCTCCCTAACCCAATTCGACAGGAGCCCCTCGTCATTGTGCCCGCCCTCGTGCAAATTCTATCAGACAGCGAACCACCTTTGCGCATGCTTAAACTCCTCGCACGCGATGCAAATGCGAAGGAATGCGTCCTCGCCTTCGCGGAGGAGCTCGAGCGTCTCTGTAGTGCAATCGACCAGATCGACGAAGACGTCGAGGACCAAGTGCGCGATGGGAAGCGGATGGCCGACGCAGTCGTCCGTCTCGTTCAGGCCGTTACGGTCGGTACGTCCCCACCATGACTCGATTTGCTCGAACGGTCCTTAACGCGATTTGATAGCCGCCCCGCGGGTCGCGCTTCGCAAACGGTCGCTCCACGAGACATCCAAACCGTGGGTCAAGATCGTCCAACGCGCCGTTCGCGTGCTCTCCGGAGCAGCATTTGTTTCGCGAGGCTCGGTAGTCGAGGTATTGCAGACTGACCTGACGTTTGCTGAGGCTCTCAAGCGTCGAGCCGAGGATGAGGGCATTGCGTCTGATGACAAACTTGCTACTGAGGTACCACCTAATCATTATTGGCCTATTCAAGCTTAACACTCTGCGAAGGTTCGCCTGCAATCTCATGTTATTAGTAGTGTGGACAACGCCTACACCAAGCTGCAAGCACACCTTGCGTTGCGACTTTACGAGTCGCAGAACTCTCGACTGATCCTTAGATCGGGTGTTCCTCCTGGCTGGGAATCAGATGACGCTGTTTTAACTCGAGCATCGGTAAGCCTTCATTCCTCTGTGAGCGTACTGTATCTCACGACAAACTAGGACTTTGTTCAGAGCATCGACAACTTCGTCCAGCCATCATTCGGGTCCCTGGTGATCCTCGTCCACCACGCCAACTTCACAGCATCCTCCTCGACGGTCTCCACCTACATGCCGATCCTCATCGCGTACCTCCAAGCTAACCAGTCCATCGACGCGCCGCTCGCACTCTTGCTACGCTACCTGTCCAACAGCACCACACAAACCCAGAGTATCGAGCTCCCCGAACCCCTCGCCGCCGCCCTGATCCCGCTCGTCGCCCCACTCTCCGCCGCACACCCACACCCACCAACTCGGCTCCTCCTGTTCCGCGGCCTGCTCAAGCCCATGCTGCTGCGCACACCGCCGGCGCTGCGCCTGAGCCTGTACGCCGGCCTGCTGAGCCCGGACGAGACCGCGGCATACCCGCAGCTGCGCGTCGCGGCGATCGCGCTCGTGCGCGACGACCTCACGGCTACCCTACGCGCCGGTGGCGGCGGGGCGTTTGCCGGTCCACGCACGCTCCAGACGCTCGCGCCGCTCGTCCTGCGGCCGTCCCCGCCGAACCTGTTCGAGCAAACGGATCTGGACGTGCACTCGTTCGTGCAGGAGGCGGAGCCCGCGCGGCTCACGGAGGCGCTGCTGTTCTACTACGCGGTGCTGGTGGCGGATACGGCGAACAAGGTGTGTCTGTGGGCAAATGTGATTCGTTGCTGATTCGGTGACCGTGCAGACGGGCATACGCGACAAAGACACGCTGCGTAGTGTCGATCGTGACCTCCTCCAACCGCTTCGTCAGCACGTCCCGAAGTGGATCGCGAAGCTGCAGGCATCGGATACTCGTGCGTGTTTGCTCCTTTTCCGCTGCGACTTGTGCACAAGCTCATCTTCATTGCAGACTCGCACGGACACGCAGTTATGGCGCTTGCTGGGCTCGAGACCGCTTTGGAGCGCGTTGACGAGGCTCGCGCGACGTTATAACTGATGCATCTAGCGGGGATTCAGTTTGAGAATCGGTCAACCGGACTTGATGCGGCCTGCCGCTTCCCCTGTTTGAGCTCACGTCGCCACTATGTTCGCGCAACATGCGATGACGTCGATCAGGTATTCCTAGATGGAAGCTGGACATGTCAATCACTCGACCGCTTCTGCAATAAGTCATCCGACAACTTCTTCACCCCTGCCCGCACACCGGTCTTCGTACATTTGCTGATGGAACGCATGAAAGACCTATATCTTTACACATACGACCCTCGAGAAACCGCATTCGTCACTTACCATTCGCTACTGCCCAGCAACTATTTTATCATTCACCACTGTAGGCTTCGCCGCAAAGACCTGTTTCCGTCGGTGGCCATGGAAACTTTTCATTCCCGCTTCACATGGCTTCTACGAGTATATCCGGCCACTGTTCCGTGTCACGCACAAACTAAATGCTTCAGACAGCGGAAAAACTCAATGACAGGTCCCTCATAAGCAAAGATGCTTCGCCGCGCTCGTTATCCCTTGTTCTCCTCTCTCCGTCCTCATACCGTCAGCCATCTCGTCCAGCATGAGCTTTTTCCCACGTCTCGCCTTCTACTTTTCGCTCTTTGCGTTGCTGTGGCCGACGCTAGGCGTCGACCCGGCCGCTGTTGTGGACGTTCGACGGGACGTTTGTGAGAACATGCCTAATTCGCGCTTGGCGCGGCGTGCAGACACGGATGTCGGCGGAGACGTCGGTGTGAGCGTGGGAGTAAGTGTCTCCGACCTAACTCTCCAAGGAAAAATTTCCTGAGTGCTTGCCAGCTGCCACAACTCGGACTTTCTCTCGGGAACATCACAACAAAGCTTGGGAACATCAACCTCACGTGCGTGACGGACCTCTGTCCCTGATTGCGAACAATCCTGATACCGCTCTCAGGGTAACTAATGTTACAATTGCGACTGGAGACATTGAGTGCGTGGCTCTCATTTGTTTCTAGTGGCACCCGCCGACTTGAGAGCAGGCTTGAGAACATCCACATTGGAAACATTACAATTATAGTCTCGGTTCCCTTACCTGGAGCCAGCCCTGTGTCCGCATTTAGTGCTATAGTTCGTCTCACATGCCAAGTCGTGACCAAGTCTGACTTTGACTTCTTGCCGCCGCCGTGTAGTCGTCCTCAACATCCATCTCTACATCCACCGGTACAGGATCTTCCTCTGTCTTCAAAGGCACGACCGTGACACAGTCTGGGACGACCGTGACGGAGACGGTTTCGTCCAATCTCAAACGACATGCGCGGCGTCAAGACACTAGTGACTCGAGCACTCCTGGCACACCAACAACTGATCCGACAGGTTCAGGGACGACCGTGAGCGGTGGTGCCAGCGCTACGGTCACGGGCTCGCCCATCACGCTCGACACTGGTAATGTCTATACAGAGATAGGGAACATTTCGATCTTTGTTGGCCATGTGAATGTCTCTGTCGGCGATGGTGTGTGCTATGTCAACCTTGGTGTTTCTCACTGACTCTTCTGTCAGTCAAGATAAAGAATGTGACCCTTGGTGCGTTTCGCCTTGTCCGCATGTCTCCCAGAAGCACTGAATGTTCATACTCGCAGGCAATATTTTTGTGCTCGTGCAGATTGGGCAGCCCGATGTACGCTCTTCCCGTGACATGACACATGGCAGACGAAGGCTAACCTGATCGTTGGCTTAGCTCAATGGATTAGTGGGCAATATCACAAACAGCATCGGAAACGCGCTCCCTGGCGCGTAATGACGTAGATACAAGCGCATTGCGGACGCACAAGATAACTCGCAAAGCTGCAGCTAGCAAACCGCGCTTTGGCGAATGCTCATCGGACAGTTGATCATTAAAAGTTAGCACTCTGCCAGTTGGCGCACTATAATACATGAGATTCTACGATAGAAAACATTGAATTCGTCTGACTAAATCACATCAGCGATACAAGACATATCGCACAAGACGAGCTCAAGCAGGGAGTCGAAAACTCAGGCCAGGTTCCAGCTCAAGCTGGATGATATTGATAGATGGCATGAGTCCCAATCCTATGGCAAGCACCGGCGCGTACAGCGGAGATATCGCACGCGGGACCCGAGTTCGAAGCTTCATTGTGATTTTCTTGCATAGCTCGGCGGTAAAAAGTTTGGGCACGTAGATCTCGTTCTGCCGCACCACCGGAAACTTCGAACTCTGCCGTCTGTCCATGTTACGAAGCTTATGGACGAAGGAGATTGCAACTTCCGATGTCCATGTGCTCGGACAGGCCTCCAGCGTATCTCGATCCGCATCTGAAGGAGCATCGACGAGGTCGACAATCACCTCCGTCAGCGCAGCCACCTGGGATTTGATAAACCCGAATGGCTTTGCCAATGTGCACGGAAGCCGGATGCAGGTTATTCGCCCGGAAATTCCACTGAGTGTCGTAAAGCAGCAAGAATCGGAAGGGATGATGTTGGCCGAGGTCGTGAGAGTAAGCAAGATGCGGAATGCCACCGTCCTTGTGTTGTCGGTGACACCTGTAACGAGTGCGTAGAATGTGCCGGCCTTTTGCTGAGCAACAACTCGAAGGCCACCTTGGATGTACGTATCGACGAAAGACGAGACCAGTTGTACGACGCACACTGAAGCGTCCCCCAGAGTGATGGATAACGCGGCATTAGGAGCAAAACGCTGAAAGACACGAGGAAGGTGATCAATGTCATTTTTATCGTACTCCTGGTGGAAAAGCGCGACACCGAGCGTTTTGATGCGAATCTGCGGGTTTGGAAACACATCTGCGCGATCAAGCATTGCGGCATTCAATAGTGAGGCTTCAAATGAGAGATCAAGGCGCGCCAGGGAAGGAAGGTTGACGCAAATTTCTCTCAGCGCGTGCAGATCAAATACCTCGAGATATGCGACGGTGACGTTTACGAGGGCGTAAATGTATGTTGTGGGTAGAGCGAGTCCTATAATTTGAATCGAGCGAAGAAGTGGTGCAGTGCCCCCGAAGAGTGTAGCCGGAAGGTTCTGAAAAGTTGTCAAGTAGGGAGCTGTGATACACGTGAATTCTTTGAGCAGCGGCGCGGGCTGGTTACAGAGCGCCTGGAGGAGCATTCCGGTAAATTGAGGGTCCGCGCGCGAAGATAGAAAGATGGTCGAACGCAACGAGTGAACCACAGTAGTGAAAGCACTGGCGCAGAGAATATTGAATCTTTCCAGTGCATCTGAGTTGGCTGCCGCATTTGCTGAGTTGCCGGTGGTTGAGATGACCACGCGCAAACGCCGACCGCTACTCTCGATTTGGCCAACGCGAGCGCAAAATGCGATCACCGCGTTCGTCGATGCATCAATATTCTCGAGCTGTATATCAAGTCCAGCTGACAGCGCAAGTGCGTCTGATCGCAGCGCTATGTCGTGGAATCGCCGCGACACCAAGACGACGGTCAGGATGCTGTCGCGTTCCAGCAGATCGAATATACGAAGCAGGATGTTGCCCGGCAGGTCCTTTAAGGGAGCCGGCTTTGCTCCTTTCTTCGGATTGGCTCGTCGGCGGCGATTAGTTCCTGGCATCGGAGGGTACAGAAGGAAAGGGAAGGCTCGGAAGCAAAGGAACGAACCGCGGAAAGCGCCGAAGCCGATCTCAGCCGATAGACGAGCCTATATGCGCAAAGCATCAGTTACATACCAAGCATTGTAGCGCCAGGAAGCAGCACTAGATGAGTTTTTTCATGAGAGTTGAATCGAGAGTTGAATTAGATTGTTCGTAGACTATTCAGTGCTCGTCGTTATAAATGAAGTGACAGTAGTGCCTAAGATGCTTTATTTACATATCGTTCCAATCGCGGCGGAATTTAGCAGCCGACGCCCCACCATTGTCATCATTAATAATTGGCACTACCTGGCCGTTCTCGCACCGCACACCCGAGACAGTCGAGTTGTCGGGATTGATTCCACCAGCGCCGTACGTCGCTGCATCTGACTGGAACAGATAGGCGGCGTTGCCTTGAACGTTAACGTGGTGGTTGGCATATACAGTGTCTCCGCACTCGGATGGTGCCTTCAGGGATATGTTGTCAAGATGGATGTTGGAACATTTGCCGACCGAGCAGACAAGGGCGATGGCGGCGTTGCCGTACTTGCCGGAGGATGTACCCTTTTGGTTCGTGAAGCTGTGTGCAAGAAATAATCAGCACAACACGATAGCTCCTAATAGGCCTTATACGTACTAAACGTTGGAGATGGTCATGAGACTGGGGGTGGCAAGACAGTCATCAGGGGATGTCTTGTAGCAATTGTCTACAGTCCGAATGAGAAAGGATCGCAAAGCAAAATAAAATGGCAAACCGATGGTCACGGGGCTGTCGTTGTTGATGTGCTCGAAATTGGAAAAGACGACTTGGTTGACACGGCCGTAGCCTCGTCCTGCGCCGCCCCATGTCTTGATGCGAGGACCGTTCTATAGTAAAGAAAGAAATAAGATAACACTGTTGCGGGCTAACCATTGGCCAGTAACAAACCTCGCTGTTTTGAATAGTCACATTGTTGACATAGATATCTTCGACAATATCTGTGCTTTGAGGTCAGCGCTTTTAGCGACCTTCCCAGAACTGAATTAAACATACCCAGGACACCTTCATACTCACCCAAACTACCTACACTGCAGCCGTGAGTTCCGTTACACCAGATGTTGCTGACGTAGATGGAAGTCGCATTCGGTTTGAAGGAGATACAGTCGTCGCCGTTGTCAATCTGATAAGAAACTTCAGCGTGATGGTCAAATCAAGCGAGCGGAGACATACCTTCATATCATGAATGAAGATGTACTTGCTGTCATAGATATCGACACCGTCGGTCTCGCGGTTGCTCTCGCGTCCAAGAGCCCAAGTATCCGACCGCGAGCGGATGTCAAGGTCGTGGATCTCCACGTGCTTGGACGAGTGAACGAGGATGGTCCAGCGTGGGCTTTGGCGGATCTTAAAATTCCTGAGGGTCATGCCGTTTGCCTTGTACGCTAGCATAAGATGCGGCGGACGCAGAGAGTCGTTGGCGATTCTTGCGTCGTAAAACGTCTGCCCGTTGCCGTTGATTTCGCCCTGGCCTTCGCCGTCGAGGATAACGTTCTTGCCACCAAAGAGCCAGGCGGCGGAGTTGACTTGGTAGGTGACGTTGAACGCGTTATCCCGCCAGTAGTCGACCTGCACGTGAATAATGAGCTGCGCTTCCATCAAATACAGGATCCGCGTAGCCATACTCACGTCAGGCTTTAGTGTCATTTTACCCAACAAGCGCACATGCGTATCTTCAAGGCCTGTCGTATTCAGCTTTGTACCGATGAGGAGGTTCTGGTCGGCAGGAATCGTGACATGCTCGCAACTCTGAAAAGCGATTATGAATGAGACCGCGAATGTTGCCTCGCAAAGCGTGTGCTTGCCCTGAAAGCATGCTCGATTGTGGGAGAGTCATCGCCACCACTCGCTTTGAGCGTGCAGTACTGCGTCTTGCCCTTCGCAGCGGCGACCGAGTGAAGAGCGGCGAGAACAGCGAGCAGGACAGACGCAGAGAACATGGTTGAACCGTGGACTTCTGACGCGACGCGTCCGACCTAAAACCTTCTAGCGAGTCTTTTATATCAAGCTGTCTTTTTTATCATCTGACCCGCTGTTCCCTAGCGGGCCGGCGGGCATCGTGGTTCGTCATATGAGGACTCCATCATGATCATCGCTGGGATACATGCCGGCCAGCCGGCAGACGGTGAATCCGTGATGCCAGACTCAGCGTCGTCATGCGGGGGTATAGTCCTCCTCTCTTTCGAAGACAGGCAGCCTATGATACAGGTAGCAGGCCGAATGCCAAAAGATAACGACTAAAAAGCTGCAAATGCATCAAAGACGTGCGCAATTGCCCTGCGGCGTGTTGCGAGCGGTCGCATAGATCAACACCTGCATGCCGACGGCATCAATGGGCTGAGCGGATGCGCGCGGGCCGGGCGGACAGGCGGCACAGCAGTGCGGAGGTGCGGGGAGAGTCACAATACGTGATAGGACTAGGCCGAGACCAATGTGGATGTCATTGCACAAGTCCAGCTCGCGGAGAGTGCATGCGGGGCAAGCACTGCTATGCTCCTACTCAGTTTTCGCTGCCGACACCAGCGGACTAGGAGGCGAAGAGCACCTAGCCTTCGGTTGTAGCCGGCGACCGCGTTCTCCGTGCCGCTTCTCGAAATGGCTTTTGGACTTCGGTTCACGCGTCGAAGGATCGCTTTTGTCGCCGCAATCGTGACAGTTGGACTAGCTGTATTCGGCGCGCGCTATTACCTCTCGTAAGTCCCTAGGTGCTGAAATTATTCGACCTAGTTCAACACCCTTGCGAAGGCTGGGAATCGCGCATGTCACTCGACCGTTATCATTCTACAAGACGCCATTCTCACCCTCAACCAACCCTCTTCGCCGCGCATATGCGACTACGCTGTACAATGACGCATACGTTCCTGGCGCACTGCTCCTCGGCCATTCTCTCGTGAGGCATGGCATGCTGTATGTCGTTTCCTCGTTCAGATCAAACCAACAACTACTCAACTACTCTCAGCTCAGACAGCGTAGCACAGAGCATGCTGTTACTGTACATTCCCGGTCGTGTCTCCAATGCGTCATTGGAGCTGCTAGCCACCGAAGGATGGATGCTGCGCGCCGTCGAGCGCATACCTCCACCGGAGACTAAGAAGGCGGCACACAACTTCCAAGACCAATATACCAAGCTTCGGCTATTTGAGCTCGAGTGCGTATTCTCATTTCTCTCCCGATCTGCACAGCCTGAATGGAGCAATCAAGAGACGAGTTTGACGCCGTGTTCTATATGGACGCTGACATGCTGGCGGTTCGACCATTCCCTGAAATTTGGAGCTTCCCGGCACCATTTGCGTCGGCCAGGGATGTTCGAATGGGTATACCCGTTATTTCTAAGCCTGTTTCCGCCGCCTCATCGATATACATAGGTTACGGATGGCTTCCTACGATCAATGCTGGCTCCCTGCTGCTCAAACCGAACAAACGTCTTCTGAAGGACATGCTAACCTTGGCCCCAACGTTAAGATACGATGGGACTTTTGCTGAACAGGCACTGCTCAATGGTGAGCATCACACTTGTATCTCGACCTCGATAGATCACACTCATGCTTCCACACTCAGCGTATTGGGCTCGTGACCTTACGATGTTACCGTACATCTACAATGGACAGGTGCATCTTTCTCCCAAAACCACCCCTTTCACAGGAACTTACGCCAGTCTCTTGCAGCTTGGGATCAAGCGGGTGTATCCAAAACACTGGGAAGCGTTTGCGCACGACGTTCGAATCATTCACTACACAGGCACGAAGCCATGGGAGTGGCACGAAGAGAGCGACATGCCTCTCGAACGTGCGCAGTGGTGGTGGGCATGGGATGAAATGGAGACGGCACGTGCGACAAAAGGTTTATCATCCTTGGGTACTCTCGGGCGGCAGCCCAGCAAGTGATAGAGCCGGTTCATATATAGATGTTTGCAGTTCAAATTACGGAAATCATGAGCTGTTTGTTGATTGTGACCCACACGATCTCTCACGAAGTCTTGAGATAATATCAAATACACGAATAAATTAAGGATTCAACGGGATCAGACGCTTATATAGAGCAGGTGAGAAGGCAGTCACCAACGTACCCCTTTTAGCTCCCGCAACGACTCCTAATTCACTCACCCGTGAACCTAATTATGACTGCTCGCACCAACAATGACATCAGAAAGCTAACTACGGAATCCCGCGGCAACTCCGCAAACTGCTGCCGCATGGCTGGTCAATGAGCGCCACCAGCAGACAAACCTTCACCGTGGCTTTGATTTTGGGGCGTCATAACATTCGCAGTGCGCGTGTATGTGAATTCCGGCATTTGTAGCTGTATCCTGGATGCCTCAAGTATTCGATTGATCACGGCGCCTCCTCGAGAGTCCTTCGCGAGCTGCCCGGAACAGCCCGGCACAACCAGAAGCTTCGCTTCGACCGCGCAAGCAGGGCTCAAGTGCCAGCCCGAGGTAATACGACTTCTAATTCGCTGTGGCCGCTGGTAAGCGCCGTCTCAGCACCGTCACCACGCGGTAATTCAAATTCAAATTCAACTACGGATCCACAGACTCATGCCAGAACCCTTTAATCACCGCCACACATTATGATTAACCGTAGCATCTGCCTAATACAAATCCCGGGACAGTCCGCGTTGCATCTCACCCCACTCTCGTTCGGTTCTCGGTCGTCGTCATTTATTACCACCGCAACATGCGTGCATTCCCTGCAGCGACTTTGCTCCTTGCTGTAGCCCAGGCCTCAGCGTCTGCAGCGCTGAATGCGGAGCAGGAGACCTTCGATTCTCACATTTCGAAGATCGAGCGTATGCGTGGCGTGGCAGAAGCTAGCATTCGCACTTCGTGGGAGCAGGGCACAGCCAGTCAAGCGGTCCTAGAGTGGGACTACAAGGACTACACGATTTTTGGCCGCTCCCCGTTCAAGACCACGGGTCAGCTGCCAGTTAAGGCTCTTCAGTGCGTGAATATGTCGCCAGTGATGCCCAGATGACTGAGATTTGCCACACAGGTATGCGCTCAGCGCAGTCACTCGGCAGTCCGCAGACGGACGTCTCAGCCAACAAATCAATGATGCGTTGGATGGCGCAGCGTTGGATGGTGCCTCCTCTGCCCCAGCTGTGATCCTTGGCATAATTACGCAGCCTGAACGCAAGGACTACTGGAGTACTGCGCTCCAGAAGCAACTAGACTATGTACTCAATACTGTCCCTAAAACGGCCACTGGCGCCATTTCAATGCGCTCCGACACAGCACAGTACTGGTAGGAGCCCTGTATCCGTTTTAATGTTGTTCCCTAGACTAAGATCGAGTTTAGGGCCGACGGCGTCTACATGGGCTTCCCTTTCATCGCATATACCGTAAGCCAGCTTTTCTAAGGTATTTGGTTTGCTCGTGCCTCATATTTATTCAGGGTGTCGTTCAAGACAACCAAACGCTTGTCCAGATTGCCTTTGACAATTGCAAGGCTTACCACGACGTTCTTGTTGTCACCGGTCCATTTGGCCCGCGTGGGGACACATTTACGCCGAGAATAAGCCAAATCCATGGTCTGATAAAGGTCTCTGGCTTACTGGTGAGCCTTCAGCTTTTGAGTTTCAGGCCAGGCCCGCTGACAGCGCTAACCGGTTCTTATTCATCCCCACTTCTCTCCACCTGGTGTTTTATCCTCTAGGCAACGGATGGGCTGCTAAGGGAATCATACAGGTGGCCGCCACTATTGAGCGTTCGCAATTCAAGAATCAGATGCAAGAGCAGCTCATAACGCTCAAAGGCTACATTCAAGAGATTTTCGATGGCGTTTTTCCAAGCCTTCGCTCCGATGGACTTCTTCCCAACTACGTCAATAAGCCAGATAGCACCTTCGGCGACTCCGCCGGCTCGAGCTGCCTGGCCTCCGTTGTGTATCGTGCGGCGAAGACGTGGCCGGAGCAGTTTGACAAGAAGAAATACCTCGATGTCGCCAACGCCATTCGCAAGACGATTCTCAATGATTTGGATGATCTTGGCCTCATGAAATCGATCGTTGATCCGCTTAAGTGGGATCAAAAGGGTGTTGTTAGCACCGAGGGCCAGTCATTCGGTGAGTTAACTCCCCCTTGCGCGAGACTCATTCACTTACCGACACTTATCAGGTCTCATGATGATGGCTGCTTGGCGAGACTATTTCAACCTGAAGTGCTAACTCATGGGTGTGGGCATTCAACTTCAACTACTTCTACCCGCCCTATCCTCGAAAGACGTATTCAACACTAGTTGCCGAAACGGCATCCATTTCTTCAGAAAGCTTCCGGATCGCGCAGTAGTTACTGACGTCACAGAATCTGACCATTGCCGACTGCTAGGTCACTAAATTACACACAAAATATTCCAACCTGACCTCTCGTGCTCGGCCGTAACTCGAAATCTGATGCGTATTCATGCGGTAGAGCTATACTACGGGCTGAACTGCCTTACAAGAGATTCTTGGCTCGCAGGCTCTCTATAGTATCTTCAATAGTGTTCGAGAGCGTACGGAACTTGCGGCCAATGAGCTTGTGACTGGCATCTGAGAAGCTGGGAAATGTGTGACGTTTAGAGTCGCCGTACCCCGGCTTGCCGACCGGGATGTGAATAGGCAGCAATGCACTATTGCTTGAGCCAGCATGTGCCGCATCGACTACGAATGTGGGTTTAGGAAGCTCGTATAAGTAGCGAAGAGCGCTACACTCACGGAAGTCCTGACGTGTGAGTGGCCCACCGGCAAGAACAAGGCGACGACCACCAAGATCCTCGCGTGCAATAGCATCAACATGAACCTCGGCAAGATCACTGACCAGAAGTAGTCAGCAATCGCGACAAAGTGGAAGGAGGTGAAAGCACACCGAGCGTCGAACCAATCACCGACGAAATTTGCAAGATCTTCTTCCTTTCAGGCAGCGGATTGGTGAGTAAGTCAAGCATCTTCTTCGTTGACTGTGTTTAGCTTCTCCTTGGATGTGACTTCGTGGATGACTGGTGCGTAGAGGAACGGCGGGTTACAGGTCACAACGTCAAACTTGATGCTAGCCTTGTTGGTGCTAATGAAGTCCCATACTGCACGTTCCGCTAGGGTCTTGGACTGCGAATATGAGGTCAGTGATAGGAAATAAGAAGTGCTGTAATGAGGGAGTTATATCGTACCGCGCTGTACTTACAGCCAGCAGATGCTTTACTGCCTTTCTCTTTGACCTCACGCACACTTGCATCATTCCAATCGTTCTGAGGGACAAAGCTCGTTGATGCTCAAGAGTAAAGAGTCTTATGTCACTAAATACCTCGGTGTAGACGTATGCATCCTCCTTCGGCGCATCGATAGCAGCAACAGAAGACGTCACAACGATGCGACGAACGGAAGTCCTGCAACAGATCAGACGAAACAGAACAGCAATTGACACACGTTCACCACATACCCGTACTCCTGGGCACTCTTTAGAATACCAGTAGTACCATGAACGGCCGGTTTGATGAGAACTGGGGTGCAGGTGTGAGTGTTGAAACATGAAATTGGAAGTGACTGCCGCACCGTCGGGGTCCTCGTCATTGCGCGCTGCGCCTCGGGCCAGGGTACGGACTTCGTACAGCGCAAATGCAAAAATTCCATTGGCAGATGTTGCATCACATTAATCATAGCAGAAGCTCCTCCCAGACAATATTGTTTGTGACGGATGAAGAACTACCTGCCGCTCGCAGAACCATTACATCTTGCTGGCCCGGCACTCGAGACATGGCACAGTACAGTTTACCGTGCGAGAAGACACCTCTGCGGAGGTCCAGAGCCAGCCTCTCAAGAGTGAGACCTTGGCAGCCATTGAAGCTGACGGCATATGCGAGCATTAGGGGATGTTGAACTCGCTTGATGCTGTAGCTTGCGCCATGCGGTTTGAATGAGGACGCGATCCTCGGCACATGCATGATAACCTGCAGGACGTTAGACATTCGGTCAGAGCAGGAGACACCATGGCTTGTCGACTCCTGGCGCTGGCCACCGATGTGCACGGGAATGGTGCTGACCTCACCGCTGTGGCGAAGCAGCCTACAAACAATCACACGAGTGTTCTTGGCGATCCCCTTCGATGTCGACAAATTGCGAGTAAATCGACACACTACGCCCACGCGCAGCTGAGCTCATGTGGAGGAATGCTAGACTCGCTCTGAGCATGCAGATACTCAGGTGTAGATGCTGCGGAGTGGGCATCGGCGTCATCTTCCCCATCGTCCTCAATGGAATCGGAGCGGTCCCGCCTTGACACGTGTGGGGCGGCGGAATGGTGCTACCGCTTGGGCAAAACAGGCACAGGCTTGGGGACAGCGAGAGGGTCACGAATGCCACTGGCCTTGCTGCCGATGCCCAAGGTGTAGCCATTTGCGAGGACAGCAAGACATTCGTCAAGAACTCCGACAATGATGCCTGTGACTTGCACAGTGCTGTTCGCCGAGATCTCGCACATGTTCTTGAACTGAGGGAAGCTCAAGTCAAATACAACTCTGCAAAGTAGTCACTCAGATAAAGGGTTCAGACGCGAGCGTAAATCGAGTCACACGACACGGGATGTGTGCTTCTCGCCACAAACATACTCGTCGGCAACGATAATGACTTGCACACGTAGGTGGTGTGTGGAATTGACGTCCGAGTCCCGACAATCACACACCGGTGATGACAGCGTCGAGGTACGCATCGGGTGGGAACTGGTCGGCATACGATTCGCTGCTGATGTCGCCAGGGAATGGATCAAGGCGGTGGGCATCGATGAGGAACTTGCCGGGACCATCAACAGGGATGCCAGCATGCATGACACCAGACATATACACGAAGCGGCCATCATCGATGGTGTTGGTAGTGTCGAAGGTATACTTCTTCACGTGTGGGGAGGGGAAAGACCATCAAAGTGCTGTTTGTTGAAGAACACGTCCTTGAAGTTTGCGGGGTAGTGGCGGACACTTGAGGTGAGGGTGTACGGAGCCTTGGCACTGGTATCGTACTCCCAAGTATGAAGAGGGACCTGGTAGAAATTGTAAGTGGTGTTGCTCTTCTCCGCACCAGTGCTGCCCTTGCTTGGGCTCTTAGGGACAGAGCGGCGCTCCGCCAGCGTAACTTTGACAACACCTGACACAGTAATGGACGACATGAAGGCAGGAGCTCTCTAACACGAGGGTTTAGGAAGCTAAAGACATTGGACAGCAGCAGATGAGTCTATTTGTATGCCTGATCTGCGCCACAGACCAGAAGCTAGGCACGGACAAATCACAAATTCAAGTGTCTTGTTCATATCGATATAGTGTGTAGTGAACAAAGGAGCGACGAAGAGGGAGGGCAGATTTGGGAGAACAAAATGGGAGACGCGCACCAGTGCAAGCTGCATATAGGCTGTTTGCTACTCAGACCGCACAGGCGACCACAAATCCGTAGGAGGAACAGACGAAAACCCGTCGGGACAGTCTGACGCAAGCTGGCCCAAGAGGCGGGCAATAACGGGAGGCGGGCAAGAAGTGGCGGCCCGCACGTGCTCTTTGTTCGCCAACACGATGCAGTGCTCTTGTTCGTGACGGACACCAAGTGTTTTTAAGAGTATTGAATTGGAAGTGACTGCCGCACCGTCGGGGTCCTCGTCATCGGCGACAAATTCGAACGGTGAAGCGGTGTGAGCGATGGCATCGACATCCTTAACGGCAGCATCGAATGCACCTGGCTGGAAAAAAAGCGGGATAAGGTTCCATGTTTGTTCGTTTATCGCACACGTACCGCGACGATGTCCGCAACGATGACGAACGTGAAGTAGCCTACATGACAGTCAGTCAGAGAATCTGCAAAAAAATCTAGATCCTAACCTGGGAACTCGCCGTCAAACATTTTCTGCAGATACTCTCCCTTGGCTGGCGAGCGAACAGTGCCGCGAACGGCATATCCACGGGCAAGGAATGCGCGGCAGACATGTGCGCCAACAAAACCCGAAGCACCACTGACAAGCACCAGAGCTGGAGCTGAGATTGCGGTCATTTCAAGAGATAGAACTAAGGGTGAGGTAGGGGAGGAGGGTGCCACTAAATAGTAGAGATGTTGCTGAGACTCGTCAGATCTATTCGGTGCAATCCCGTGCACGATGAGGAGCCAGGCGCTTGTTGAGGCTCGAGCGTCTGATGCAACTAGTTTGCTGCGGCTTCTCTCAACGTAGACCTAGACGTCAGGTGGTCGCAAGTAGTGCTACCAACCACTTACTCCTTCCAGTTTCACCAGAAGCGGTCCAGCAGCCCAATGAAGTTTGGATTCACAATTTCTTCCGGGATTCAAGACCGGGCGCTTGCCGTTCCTGGATCAACTGTGCATTCGTGAGGTGGTGACCGCGGTTTTGAGCATGACCGAGATGGGAAGAATCCGAACTGCGGATCGGCCTGCGCTTGTTGACCTTCCTTTCCGAGCGTCGTTTGGCGCCAACCATTTCCTGAAGCACCTCGATCGCACAGCAGCCTCGTTGGTCTCAGCTCTCCTATTGGAGCTATCTCACACTGAGCACCACTGCCCCATACACCGAATGACTCAAATGCAGTTGCAGACCGCGTGTGATCATTGAAAACGCAATGTCGATTGCCGTGAGCTGCGTGTTGGATGATGGTCGCCCACTCCTGCTGCTTCCCTTGACGCAAACAGTGATTCTCCTAGCAGATATTTTGAAGCACCGGTCCTAACAAATGAGGATCATCAACTGTCTTAAAGCACGCTAGGTTCGGGCTGCGTGACCGTCTCCCTTCATTTTTTCCCAACGCAACACACCTGTCATCCGTCGGACCGACGTCGCCCCGTCTCAGCCACTGGGCTTTGCGCACCGGCCGGGCTGAGATTTATTTTATAATTCATCTTCGAGAGAGCGCATTTGTCTATTTCGTCAACCATGTTTTCTTTCATGTTCCCGCTCGTGCTTGCGCTGCTCGAACGACTGGTAATAGCTGTTCCTACCAACTTCACTATCGACGACTCGTACGGCATCAATGGAATACCAGGATCGGCGCCGTCATACTCGAACTCAAGCACCTGGAGGGTGCGCAACGCGGACGAGAATTGCAACGAGTGCTCGCTCAATCCGGATTTCAACCTCATGTCCAATAAAACATGGTGCGCAGTGCTCTGTGATCACAAGATGCTGCTGTCAGCTTACTTTTAATTGCAGGCACGACACAACAACGTTCTTTGGGGATGCTCAGCCAGGAAGGCTTTGGTTTAATTTCACCGGTGCGCACTGTTGCCCTGCCGCGCATAACCAGTGGCTCTGACTATTCAATCTCCCCTATGTGCTATATCTCCGAACGATCCTAGTAGGCACCGCTATTTATATTGCTTGTGCATTAGCTGGTCAGCGGCCCGGCGCCCTCATAGAGACCCATCTGCTGTTCTTTGTTGACGGGCAGCACTCCGGTGAATTCCACCATGTTCCCACCCTAGAGACCCCAGAATTTTTGTACAACGTCATGGTGTTCTCTAAGACCGACCTGACGGACAGTAATCATGCGATCATGATTGTCAATCGACAAGACATTCAACCAGGGTCGCTCTTACTATTCGACTACGCGAGGTTCACGTATGTCTCGTTCACATATGTTCTGGTCGGACTGTTTAGCTCATACCCATTATCCAGCGCCGAGGTCAATGTTAATGATGATGTCGATCCACCGTCAGATGATCCCAACGTCGGACAGCCTGGCCCATCCTCTTCACTTCATCGCAAGGTGAACCCAGCGATGATTGCTGTGGGGGTGTCTATCGGCATCTTGGTCTTCCTTGTCCTCGCAGGGCTTGTTTGGCTTCTCACACGGCGTCTAAGAGCTCGCCTGGAGCAGAAAACCTACGCGATGAAGCGCAACACGTCGCTGCTCATGTCGGCGATCCGGAACCCAGGCGAACCGTCAATAGCAGGCGATCCTCCGTGGAAGTGATAGATTTCGACGAGGCCGACGGTTCTCTTTCAGCTCGCGCGGCGCAACACGTGTCGCGGGCAATTGAAGAACAGTCGCATCTGACATACCAGTCGTCTGCATTGACGGCATCGCTCCAAGCGAGCCTCAGCGCGAAGTTACAGACCTACACAACCAGCTGCAAGTCCCATAGGACACACACTTCTGGTGCTCATGGACTTGCGTCTTCAACTCTGCTTTTTTCTATCGCGCCAGTATTTAGCCCACCAACCAAGTATTGCATTTACTCGATCAATCGCGCAGGCTACTGTAAATCCTTGGTACTCCTTTTGGACTCAATTTCTTCGTGAACCCGTGTATTTCTTTTACTCAATTAGACATTAGACTTTTTACTCAATCAGATATTTGAAGTTGTTCTCTCCTTGCGAGACGACTGAGGTCACGTGCGATACCCGCAATTGGTCTTCCGCTTTGGGCTACTATTTACCGGATAATTGCCGAACGTTCTTTCCCCTTGTCCTACTTTCTGCGAAGGCGCGACGATCCGCGACCGCTCGCATCCCACCCCATTTCCCGCGCCCTCCTCGATACGATATGGCGCTCAAATTGGGATATGCGTTCAACAGGGCCAGCGCGTTCGATAACGCACCCGCCCCAAAGCATCGGGATCAGTACGGGGCTGACTACAGGGTCAGCGAAAACAAGCCACCACTGCGCGCAATGGGTCCCCCGACAACTCCGGTTGCGCCCAAAGTGTCCAAGCCTGCGATGCCGTATAATGACCGGCCAGTGCCTATGGAGAAGGAGGCGCCGCTGCCCCGCCAGAACACCAAAGCTGTCCCTCCATCGCCGCCGCAAGTCATCAGAGACTCAAATCGGCTTTACTCGTTCACGCGGATGGGTTTCCTGGGAGAGGTGCGTTTTCGCGCTGCAGCCCAACCACACGTGGTTCATGCAGTCAACAGGGCGGGTTTGCACGTGTATACGAAGCACTCGACCACCGCGGCGGGCGACATGCCATTAAGGTTGTGACCAAGGCGTCACTCAAGACGAAGAAGGCAAAGACAAAGGTAAGCAGTTTCAGTTACAACCTTCACAGTGCTAACCATTGCCGACAGTTGTATGCTGAGATTAGGATTCACCGCGCTCTCGACCATCCCAACATCGTCAACTTCCGCGACTGCTTTGAAGACAACGAGAATGTCTACATGACACTTGAGCTCTGTGAAAGCGGGGTACGTCGTTTCTTATCGTACAAATGTGCCGTGGCTAACCGCGGCTTGCAGTCTCTCATGGACCTCCTTCGCCGCCGCAGACGTTTCACAGAACCAGAGGCGCGATACTTCATGGTCCAACTCATTGGTGCTTGCCACTATATGCATAATAATCAAGTCATCCACCGCGACCTTAAGCTCGGCAACCTCTTCCTCGACAGGGAAATGAATATCAAGGTCGGCGACTTTGGTTTGGCAGCTTTAATTGAGAACCCTGGCGAGCGCAAAAAGTAGACAAACATACGCAAGGCTTCTAACCGAGCTAACTTGTTTTGTAGGACAATTTGCGGTACCCCCAACTACATTGCGCCTGAGGTTCTCTTCGACAGCGCCAATGGCCACAGCTTCGAAGTTGATACCTGGTCCACTGGTGTCATTCTGTTAGTCGACTCGCTTGAAAATGGCTCTTGGTCGCTGAACACCTCATAGCTATACTCTTCTCATCGGCAAACCTCCGTTCCAGACCAAGGATGTCAAGACCATCTACCAGTGCGTATTTCCTCTTGTCATGCGCATCACAATCTGATCAGTGAACAGACGCATTAAAGACAATGACTACGATTTCCCATCAGACAAGCCAGTCGACGTCAATGCCAAAGCTCTCGTCAGCGCAATTCTCACTCCTGACCCTCGTAAGTTAACCAAAGCTTATCACTCAAGCAACGCTAAGAATGGTTGTCAAGGTCAACGCCCGCAACTCGAAGATATCGTTGATCACCGCTGGTTCACTCATGGCATCGTCCCCGCCACACTTCCCAAAACTGCTCTCGACTTCGCACCTGACTTCCGCCGCATGACCTCTGAAGAGTCCCGAGTCAACCTTTCCCGCCTTCGCAGGAGATGCTTACTTGATGAAGACCAGGACACAGCTACGAGCATCGCGGCGAGCACAGCCGGCGCACCAAGTCGCAGTCGAGCTGCGAGTGCAGCCCTTCTTGCCCAGCAGGAGCGCGAGTTCAACAAGGCGATCCAGCCCGGCAGCCCGATCTCTGCTTTGCTCAAATCTGCCCGCGAGCCGCTAGTTGTCACGAACGGCGAACGTCCTCGTCCCGACGCGCCTGCTGCATCGTCGCGCCGAGACCGCTTAGCCACTCCCATCAAGTCATCACTCCGCCAGTCAACGACTGGTCTGGATAACATTGATGAGACCGATGAGGTGCCAGCCGCTGAGGAGCAAGCACCAGCCCGCCGTGAGCTCGAGTCACAGAAGGCACGGATCGTGGCGCAAATGGCACCGGAGAAGGCACCGGAAGAGGACGAAGAGCCAGCTCCCTCCGTACAGCGGGCAAGAACGACTTCGGCCTACACGCGTGAGAAGGTTGGTGTCTCCAGTGGCCTCACATCCTCGACGGCATCGACCGCGACTACCGCGGATAGTCGTAAATGGGGTAATAGCCGGCTCCCAGGCCCGTCGGCTCGTTCAGACGAACCAGCAGAGGAGCCCGCCGCTCGGTCGCGTGTACCTTCAGCGCCTCGTCTGGCAGACGCGGTGACTGCCCGCGCTCGTGCCCAGTCCACGACGCGTGCTTCGGAGGAGGTTGCCGCTCGCGTGCGTGCACCGGCAGCATCGCATGCGCCTGAGGAGCCCTTACACGGGTCCGCACAACGTCTACTTCAACGTTGCGCGCTCCAACGCCTGCTTCTGCGTCTGTACCAGCTGCACCTGCACCCGCACTGTCGAATGAGCTGGATTTGCGACCAGATGAGACGTACGAGGGCATGTCCAAGATCCTAAGTCAGGCCATCGAAGCAAAGGATGGCGGTCGGCTGTTCCGCGATCCGAGTGAGTGCTTCTTTGATGTATTATCCTCAGTGTTGACGAGTTGGATCTTGCGCAGAGCTTGATGCTGACCGTCCCAAGGCGAAAGTTTTCCTTGTCTCTTGGGTCGACTATTGCAACAAGTACGGCATGGGCTACGCGCTTACGGATGGCTGCGTTGGCGTGTACTTCAATGACACCACATCGTTGGTCCTGTCCGCGGACAAGGAGTAAGCATATGGGGACCCTCTACGGCTGCAGTTTGCTGATGAGCTGTGACAGACATCTGGACTTCATGCAGCCCCGCAAAAGCTCGACCTCAACTCTAGTCCGCAAGCAGTTAGTGATGTCTAGCTACCCCGAAGACATGAAGAACAAAGTATACCTCCTCAAGCACTTCGAGAAGTATATGATGGGCAAGCTGTATGGCGAGTATGACTACACCTACGTTGACTCGGAGCGGACAACGGGCATGGTGTTTGTGCAGAGGTATTTCCGCACAAAGCACGGGATGCTTTTCCTCTTCAGCCATGAAACCATCCAGGTGCGTCTGACCTTTGTTGCCATCATACCGACATCTGACGTCTTTCGTGCAGTTCAATTTCAATGACCACACCAAGATGATCATTTCGCAGAACGGCCACGCCATCGCACAAATTGACCGCGAGTACCGGTTAACGCATTTTACGTTAAGCGAAATCATGGCCCGCTCCCTCGACCCAGCATACGCCGACGACAAGGAGCTGAACCGCATTGTCGACAAGCTCCGCTTCCTGCGTGAAGTCCTGCGTCAGGCTGCGCAGGCAGTCCGCCCGAGCAGTCGGGCGGTCGAGTTTTGATACCACCGTGCTCTAGTAGACCCCTGCTTTCTTTGCTGTGCCATAGCTCGCTTATGCTGGTGTCTTGCTTACTGTATTCCGTGATCCCGCTGTCTGTCGCTTTGCTGGACTTGGCCTGCATCGTGTTTGTGTCCTTTGTTCGGTCGCCCGTCTAACTCGCATCGCATTGTTCTCTATTCACATGACACCCTCATGCTATCACAACTCTGCGCTCAAATCCTGCATGTGTTTCCCTCTCTCTTGCGAGGTCGATCCTCGCTCCCTTCTGCGCTCAACTTCCCATGCTGCGAATCTCATTCTTCAACGAGTCTTGCGTCCACCGTTTGCGCTCCCATTCCACGTCAATTGTACGCTTACTCGCACGTAGTTCTATTAGTCAATGTCTGCTATGTTGGACAACTAAAGGCCGAGTCCTCCGTCACTAGTTGCCGCATGCACGCAAAAGTTCTTGAGCACTAATGGAGGAGCCACACTTTCGCATGCACGTTCTTTGCATTTCCGCGTTGGTTTGGATTATTCTATATCTACATGCCGTAGGTAATGCGTGACCGAACCTTGTTGTACAAAGTAGTTACAATGTTGAGAAGTGGAACACGAGGATTACGCTCAAGACGGACTAGTCCTACGCCGTGCCATCGGTGTTGACGGGAGAACCAGAGTTGGGACCATAGCCGAGCATTTCCGCGCGCTTAGCATTACGAACGTTGTCGTGCTGGTCCTTGAGCTTTTGCGTTTGTTCCAGCATAATCTTCTTCTTCTCAACGTCTTCTTCCAGCTGGGTCTGGTGGCGTTGCTTGATCTACAATTTACAGTTTAGCACTGGTTATACGCGCGAAATACAAACATACTCCGAGGTTGCGTTCAGCGTTCCCAATCCCGGAGACAGCGTCGTCGTGCTTGCTAGTTGCCTTTGACAGAGCCTTCGCGGTCTTGTGTTCGGTGGTGTGAGCCTTGTCCACTAAATGCATAGCCTTGTCCGCGGCCTGCAAAATCCGTGAATAAAGTGGAAAATTGGTAGTGTGAACGTACCTTGACGGATCGGTTGCCCGCCTTCTGGGCTGACTGGAGATCCTTGAGAGCATGCTGGACCTGTGCAGCATCAGTCGCGTGTCTTGGAGCAAGATGCGCTCAAATTTACATGTCGATCCTCCTCCTTCTCCTCACGAAGGATCATCTTCTCGAGCTCCTTGTCATCGTTCGTCATCTGCCGAGCGGGGGCAGTCATGGCGCTGCCTGCGCTAGAGACGGTCGTGCCAGTGGTGCGGACGCTCATGGTAGAATGAAAATGGTAGTTGGTCGTGGTATGATCGTAAGAAGTCGTGACTGAGTTTGAGGGATTTGCGAGGAGGTATTTGAGGCCGTGGCAAGTCGCCGACGTCATCATGATCACAGCGCAACTCTTTCAGGGTTCTGCACCACATTTCTCGTTTGGATATGGTTTAGCTTGCATCGCCACCAATCCGATCCTCAGCGTGTTCAGACCGTCAATCGGGTAGGCGGCAACGCCAAGGCAAGAGCTTTTTTTTCATTATGAGAACGTCGCATGAGGATGTTACATGTCCCGACCTCGATGACGGAAAGCTCTCGTCAGAGTGCCAGAGCTGGCTGAGATGCATCTGGCCCAGTGCCAGGTAAGAGCACGAGCTTGTACATGTCAATAAGTGTAAAGCCACCCTCACTCCCGACGAACCCGGGCGGCATCTTGTTGCGCTTTGCAGCGAGCCATCCGCGTTTAGAGTAGTACGCGCCATTGAGTTCCTCAATCGTGGACAGCATGAACCGCACAAGTTTCGTCGCTGGTCCATTGGGTGCAGCGTTGGCTTCCTGTACCAACTCGAAGATGGCATTCTCTGCGAATTTCATGAACCAATCCGCAATCCCACGGCGCTGCAGATCAACGCGGACGCAAAGCAGTCGAACCGTCCAGCGCACTTCGCCCTCCTCAACAGGCAATTCGTCCATCCCGTACGCAGACCCGGTCTTCCCAGCGGCTTCCATCTGCTGAGCTATATCCTCTTGCTGTTTCTGAGTGCCTGGTGTACTGAATCCTGGAGCGATCGTGACGGTGGCAATCACATCTTGTGTGTCTTCTGCAAACGATAGGACGAAGATCCAGCTGTCTGACGATATCTCCTCAAGGAATTGTGTCGACCCGCCTGGGAAACGTTTAGCACCATCAGGTGGCAAGATAGGTTGCTTCTGGATCGCCTGGAAACAATTCTCAACCACGGTGAACAGGTTCGCAAGTTCCGGTGCGGTCGGCAACTGCTTGCGTGCGATCGCGCGAACAAGCGTGTCGTGGTCGTTGACGCGTGGGCCGCTGAGCGCATGCTCAAAAGTCCGGGGCATGTTACTAGAGGTGATGGCGAGAAGAAGAAGAGTGTGATCGTTGCATTTCAGCCACCAGCGCTCAGCTGTTGGTATCCGCAGTCCTATATCACCGAGTCGGCACCCGGCCGAGGCTAAATATTGATGACAGAACAACGGCTCCCATGGTCTTACTAAGATATGATAGCTGATCAAGCCTAAAGAGGCAAGTACGACAGGTTTTGGTGATGAAGAGACAGCGCTACAAGGCATGAGTAGCGAGCTACGATAGGTTGAGATCATTAGAATATCAGAGGACTCCTACAGCTAACTCGTAAAACTTGCTATTGTGTACACTCTACGTAGTTTTCATGTCGTCCGCGGTGGTAGGCGACCCAAAGACGCGCTGGTTCCCAAATTCAAAAGAATAATCACTCGCGACAGCGAGCCCGTTGCGGGAGATAAGTTGCATGGGTCGTAGAATTGCATGACGAGCTCGTCGCAGACGCCGTGACCTAGTCAACATGACTTGCCATCAAGGCAACGCGCCCTGCAACTCCCGCGTCGCTCGCCAGTCATGTTTCTATCGCTTGCGCTACATCTTTTCCCAACTTGATGCTATCCGGGAGACCAGATGGCGTGCGCTAGTTCCCAGGTGTGATCAAATAAAGGTAGACGAAGGTCGAGCCTCAGTCCATCTAACGACAAAGCGCCGGTGGCATATGCAGCTTTCTCTCTTCCCCGCTCTGTCACCTTTGGCACCATGTCCCGAATTTTTGAGGTCGCATCTCGTGGTCCACGCGTGAACGAGCGCGATACGCTTGTTCGCGCAATCTCGCGCGAGAATTTGCCAGCTGCCAGGAGCTGGTCAACCTTTTTGCGGTGGTTGAGAATTGTTTCCTGGCAGTATTGCAACAGCCTGTCATGCCGCCCGGTCTCAAACGCTTCCCAGGTGGGCCACCTCAGCTAGTGGAGGAAATTTCACCGGGAAGTTGGACCTTCGTGTGCGCATACGCAGAAGACGCGCAGGATGTGATCGCCACTGTTACAATCGCTCCTGGAATCAGCAAACCAGGTACCGAAGAGCAGCAGGAAGCTGTTGTTAGGCATATGAAAGCCGCTGGCACTACTAGGTCTGTGTTTGGGATGGATGAAGGGCCTATCGAAGGGGAAGAGCGTTGGACGATTCGACTGCTTTGCGTCCGCGTTGATCTGCAGCGCCGTGGGATTGCGGACTGGTTCATGAAATTTGCTGAGAATGCCATCGTCGAATTGGTACAGGAAACCAACGCTGCACAAAAGAAACCAGTCACAAAATTTGTACGCTTCATGCTGTCCACGATTGAGGAGCACAACGGCGCGTACTATTCTAAACGTGGGTGGCTCGTGTCGGAGCGTCACAAAATGCCTCCTGGATACTCTGGCAGCGAGGGCGGGTTTACATTCGTCGACATGTACAAGCTCATGCTTCTGCACAGTGCCGAGCCGGAAATATTTAAGCCGACATTGCGACTCTGAAGACAATTTTATACTGGCAAGGAGTTTTCTTGGATGGGCGTTGACTCGCTGTGCTCCATTTAATCTACTCCTCACATCGGCCAATGGATTTCTGTACCATAAAGTTGTGCAAAATCAGTGATGAGAACCACTTGCTGATACAATTGATCATGATCGACCTGTCAGTCATTCAACTTCGCATAGTCAAAGATGACACGCTTTTTATGTACAACGTGATGGTAGGCTGTGAGATGTCAGCCTCGAAATCATTTCTTCCTCGTTCTCAAGAAGTATAGTCTAACAGCTGTCATCACTCACTTCAGTATGTCAACAAATCCTATCCCAGGCCTGCAAGCCACACGCAACTGGAGATAACATTGGCCACAAGCTGCCAACCCATTTGTCCTCCACGTCCGTGACGTTTGGGCAATGCGCCATTGATTGTCCCGCAAATGGTACTAAGTTGCTCGCCATGGCGGCTGCAGTACAATCATGCCAGATTCCATAGGTGAGGGCACAGACCGCATGCGCCATGAGCAATGATTGTTTTTTGAGTCTATGTTTTATCGCATAGATCAGGCCGTGGGCCATTTTCCAAGTAGGTTGACCGCAGTTCCATCGGTCCAATAGTGTGCAAGCAATCGATGACCTCCAATTCTGCCACTTGCCGTTGCCGTGCAAACCTCTCCGAGTCGTGCGAAATCCACCCACTCTTGGTCGATACATTCCCGGAGCTGGGTCATATGATCTCCAGCGACGTGAGCTTGGGCCACAGTTTGATGAAAGGGACCAGTTCGTCGTGAAACAGATCCCTTCGATGTGCATGTATGGTGATCTGCAGGGCGGTGTTTGTATGCGTCCGGATCATCGAAGTACATATTATCACTGTAGATACAAAGGTGCGTGACGCTAGCCGAGCTCGAGGCAGTTGCTGGTATGTCCTTCCCGCTGAGGCGGCCGATATTCCAGAGCCACAGCTCCTTGAGAACATGTGATTCGAGGAGCTTGCGTACGTCTAGGTTCCCTGCGCGCATATCGAGGCGCAAAAGCTGAGATAGGTCTCTTGCCCTTCAGAATCGACTCGGCGATGCATAAACCATAGTCTGGCAATATGGACGCGCTAAGAAGGTTCGGAAGTAGGTCTGAATCAGGGCCTGAGGTTCGTTCATTCGACTATGGGGTCCTCTGATGGCGCGTGAACAATAGAATCCGGGATCCTCAAGTCCACTGACTGGATGCTTGGGTGCGCTTTGAAAAATGTCACAATCACAGAGCCGTCGCCATGTGACTGCAGGCTGCGGACAGCAATAGCTCAAGTTGGGAAATCGGAGCTTGAACACGTCATCGGCTGACAGTGTATTGCTCCTGGTGCCACGGGGTCCGCCATCCGAAGAGTACAGTGCATCGAGTGCTAGAGTTCTTAATCCCTGGAGAAAATAAAGAGATCTATCGAGGAAGTTGACCCAGCGACCTATGATGTTCTCAGACCGGCTTCAAACGACGTGAAAACAAATTATTGCTCACCTCCAACACTGGCGTTCCGCGATACAGCCAAGTGCAATTGGAGATTGGTCACGCGTTTGGACTCTGATACAGTTCGACGAAGAATTTGACTTACCCTCTAGAAGGTGGATGCCCTCCGCTTTACTCTCCTCATTGTGCCAACTCATGCCAAACTTCTCCTTGACGAACAGCGTCCGCAAATGCGAGAGGCCACTTAGCTTTTCCGTAATCTGCGTGGGAATATAGTAGTCGAGATGCCATTCAAAAACGGTCAGAAGCTTGAACATTGGTACCACAACTTCTAGGTGATTGTGCAGCTTCACGAGCTCAAGTAGGTGCTTCCAGACCACGCGGCGATGATGTCTATACTTGAATAGGCGCAGCGAGCGAACGTCTTCGGCGGTGAGAGGCGAGTATGCGTCAACAACCATCTTGGCTGATTGAAGAGTGCGAAAAACGCCATAGCCCGGTCGAGACCATAAATCGTAACATCTTGGTTCGCAATGCTGTATGCGACCCTACAAACGACGCGACATGTTTGCCGAACTGACTTTAAGGCGCGTTGTCCCCGAGTTGGCCTGTGCGACGCTCGTAGAGGAGGGTACAAATGTACGCCAGGAGCTCTGTTGGGAGCAACTCAAGGGCTGAATCCACACGTGGATTGACCGGTTCGGCGGCCACCACAAGCAGATCCACTTTGGCTTTCTTTATATGGGACATGCGAGCAGGAGGACAAGACGAAAACAGAATCGGAGCTCAAAACGCAGAGCATCCCTTTTCCCACCGCAAATGGCCAAGCAAAATCAATTCGCATTGATCCCTAGCTATTAGAGCATGGAGAACGAGATTAAAGTCAACAGAGCGGAAGTCTATAATACGATTACACTTTGTAAATAGAGCTGATACAACCCATATCCGTGGATGTATATGAGCGAGACTGTAGCTTTACGTTGAAGGGAGCATCGCATGCCTCATTCATGGCGGACCGTGCACGCAGCATGTCCAAAAGAGGTTCCTTTGTTTCCAGGTCTTGGGTGTGTGGCCCATGCCCTGTATAGATCTGAAGCGACCTCAACTCGGGCAGCAGCGGGTTCGCGATAAGACGTCCTAGCAGCTCCTCCAGTGAACTCCCATCATGGTTCGTTTGGCTGAGATCGGCGAGGTTGCGCTCCGGACCAAGGTGTGGCGATAGCGCCTGGCACCATTGATCGCCGTATTTTTGCAAGAGTGCGAGGCTGAGGGTACTCGCTCTGCATGTGGAATCCGGATGTAAAGCGCGGCCCAGCGTTTCCTCCATGCATGCTAGTTCTTGGTAGCGCCTTGTGGTACAATTGAGCAGTAGCGACTGAAGCTTCGGCACCTGCTCCAAGATGAGCAAAAGCCAAACGGGACCAACACCGGGATCTGCTATGTCAAGTCGAAGATCAAGCATGTGGCGTCCGCATCTCTCGAGGAAGCGCAAGAGAGCCTGTGGCTGCAGCCCGCCGTTGTCAACCGCCAGCAACTCGATTACAGGCAGATCTGCTGCCTCAAGGAATTCAAGACTGTGCGGACCATGTACGGCTAGCGTACGAAGACGTGGAAGGGTGAAGGTAGAGCCACGGAGTACGATTGGCCAACCGTCCGGCACGACGTTGCAGTGAACAAGGTTGATGCATTGAGATAGAAACTCAAAGTGGCTGGAAGGCGATGAATACTCCCCGAGATGGAGGTGGGTGAGATTTCGCCAGCTGTCTTTCAACGCCAACGGCCACGGCTCTTCAGACCGCATGAATCCACCCTGCATAACAAGTCCGTTGAGTTGGGGGATGACCTTCAATATAAAAGGTCGTATCCATTGACGATCGGCAAAGGTGTAGCCAAAAGTTGTGTGATTGCTGTCCGTCATGTGAATTCGTACGTTGCGAAGCATGGGCATGGATTTGGCCGGCAAGGCGCGAAAAAAGTCGCAGAAGGGAACACTGCAGTAAATTACTAGATCCCGCACGCGGGAGAAGTAATTTGCGTAGAGATAATCGCTCACAACGAGATCCTCCGCTTTGCCCTTGAAGTCAAGGCAAAATGATAGCGGTAGAGCCCCAGAGCGATCAATCCATGTTGATATGCGGGGAATTGCCTGCTCAGCGCGTAGCTCGAGACCAGGTGTATAGTTGATCATAGTCCACAGCTGCGGTGTGCAAATTGCAATCGCCCGCCAGAAGCGACACACGAGACAGATGGTGACGACGGGAGTTTGAGACGGTGTCGGTACCACAAAGTTCGTCCCGAAGGGCATCTGGGGTTGGAGCTGGGTAAATATCTCCGCCCATATCTCGACGGGTAGGCCAAGATGTCCATTCGGGGGACGCCAGTCGTCATGACCGAGCTTTGCCGCAATGCAGCGACCGATGCCGCGGGCTTTGTAAAAGGGCTTACGAAGCAGGGCAGAGAGCGCCGGAAGTTTGTCTCGAGCGAGGGTTGAAGGATGTGTGCTCATCGTGCGAGGTGAGAAAGTTTAGATGGAACCATTTGAAGGAGGTGGTGCTCTTATATATGTGCGTGAAGCGACCTTGAAGCAGGTTCAAGACTCGGATTACTATAGGAGCCTCGATCGACGCCTTTCAAATGCCGAGAACAACACTGAAGCAAATCAAAGCGTGGACCCGGAAACGCGGCGGAACTATGAGCGCACAATCATTAGTGTTGAGCCGCGCTGGGTGGTAAGCTTTCTGACGTCTGGTGATACTTGCAAGTCACCAGAAATTAAACGCAAGCGAAAATATGACGGTAGAAATGCGAAAGGCATTTGATTCTCATCCGCAAGACAATACTAAGATTATCTCTTGTGCAAGAGATAAGGCCCATGTAGGCCCAAGAGCACACTCAAACGGTCCTAAAGGACTTACTTAGACTCCGGGACTTGGCCACCGCGCGTGGGAACCTTTGTTGCTTTTGTTGCTTGGATGGCGGGCCAAGGCGTTGATGTGGTGATGTATGTGCGTTCTTATCTGCGCACCACGAATGGGAGATCAAAAGTCCAACAAAGCTGAAGTGGGTACGGTGCTGCGCATTTAAAAACGTAGAATAGAGTATATCATCTGCAGGGACGGAGCCGGTCACATAAGATCAGATATCGGTGGGGTAAGATCAACAATCCGCGAGAAGTCTTCTCCTGCGAGGCCATCATACTCAACATGGTGACTATGAAGAGGATGATAAGCGTCGAAACGAGATTGCGACAAGATAAGAGAACTCACGCATCGTGGACGTGTTGCCTGATCCCACGAGCTGTGAACGGCTGTGAATCGCAGTGGCGGCAGAGGAAACTGCGCTTGTCTGCAGGAGCCCATTCCGGCTTCGGTTTCTTGTTCTCGTCGAAAATGTCCTCCAACACTGCTGGTCCAGGCGCAGGCCCAGGGCCGTCAAGACAGTCAAAAATCCCAATGGAGGTGTGGCGCAGCGCGTGATGTCTCTGCAGTCCAAAGCGTTAGACGGCTAGGAAAACCCAAAAGGAAAGGACTCGCCACGCGCGAAAACACCATTGTCACTTTGCAGTCAGGTGCGCCGCAGCGGAAGACCGGTCCAAGGCCATCGAGCTCAGCAGGCTTGATGATTGTGGGATTGCCATTCGCAGACAATGCAGCAGCGGAGACCGCTTTTGAGGCAAGCTCGTCATACTCGAAACCGTAGATAGGAGCGTCAACCCGCCGATCAAGTGTACGCTTATTGTTGTTCTTGCCATGTAAAGCAGCGGGAGGACAAACATGCCGACAAGCCTCCGCACAGGTTAATGCTCGCCAGTCGGTGCTGGGACCTAGACGCTTGGGCTTGGGACGAGAACGCAATGCGGCATCAGCCTGAGTGCATGGCACGCATAGGAAGAGTGCGTGAACTCGTTGTGCAGGATGAGTCCACTGCGCGGCTGTGACTGCAGGCATGGCCGAATTCGAGAAAGAAGCCTCATTGGGAAGCAAGGAAGCGAACTGATGACGAGCGAAGTCGGCCCACTGAGTCAAGTCCGCGTTGACATGAGTGGCCACGCGATCTGACTGTGCCCCAGATTTTGACAGTGATATTGCAACGCGACCAGTTAATGCGACCGTCTGTACTGAGCGCAGCTTGCGGAATGCTTTGAGAGATGGAACTGGGCCGGCATGTGTGCGAAGAATGTACTTGTGCAGATCTGCCATCTGTTCTCGGATAAGTTGCTCCGTCTGGGCAAACTCGCGGCGCTGGCGCCTATCCGCGAGCGTTGACACTTCGGCATCTGCTGCGCGAATAGTAGTCGCTTGTTGGACTGTGGGTCCGCGACCGGTGAGCGAGCGGCACTGCATGAGAATGCTAGAAACTTACGTTGTGCCGTGGCCGTTTCCCCAGATCGAGTAGCTACGTGGACCACGTCCATCAATGTTTTGGAGTTATATAAGTCGCGCTTCTTCCAGTTATGGGTCTTGGCCTCGGTGCGTAGACTTCAGACAGATGTCAGAACACTCAGAATAATGGGTCTTTCGCGCACGTACGCCTTATCGTTGCTTTTCTTGATCGAGCGCATGTGAGACTCATGTTCCGCGGCCCACCAGATGAGTTCTGCGGCCCACTAGGTAATCTTTCATGAGCGTATACACAGTGCGACAGGAAAGGACGGACTTTCTGTTTGGTGAGTTGTAGAATGGCGCGCCCATACCACTTCGTAATTGCACTTTGCTGCGAAACTGTGCTTTCTGTGTTTATAAGGTCTGAGGTGGCCTCGTCATATATCGGTTGGACCTGCTCAGCCAGAAAACTGATCGATTGGGCTTTCAGCTGCCGGTCAAGAGCTGGGCGTGTGAATGAGCTGGGCAGTCCCATGTATAAAGACTCGGTCGACTTGCCTGGGAGGCGGGTTGGCGAAGCGGGCAAGCCATGATCAGCTAGCGGACTCTGGTCCTCAACCCTAGGAATTGCCCTCCAAAAATGGTCTGGAAGGTGGCGGCGGAGCCTGTTGTTCTGCAACTGCGAGGGACAGGAGAGAGTTTCGACGAACTTCTTCCCACACGTGGGCTGTAGGACTTGTCAGCCTCGCCCAGACCAGCTGGCTGAAGCAGCCAATGACACTCACATCAATGCAAAGTTTCACGGTGAGCGTGATAGAGATCCACACCCGGTTCGTCGGCCGACTGCATATGCGACATTGTCCCCATGCGAAGACAAACCGTCCCCACTTCTGCTCCTCCCAACCCACAGGCGGATCCGGGAGCGGTCGAGGGAGGGTATTCCTCCGCGCTTGGCGCCATAAGTGTTTCGAATGGATCTCGGACGTCAAGAGACTGCGGAAGTATTTGCAAATGTTGATCAAAATAGCAAGGACGTCTGGTGTGACATATGTCAGGACGGTGCTGAGGGTCTCGACAGGTAAATTGCCAATGGGCGACGGTCCAATGCGGGCTGAAGTAGGTGCAGTTTGAGCCCGTTCAACTTTCTTGTTGCGGGTCTTGCCGGATGAAAGGGCTGGGGCGGTCTGGAGGATAGCGTTCTTCCGGGCTTTCTCAGCACGAAGGTGCGCTGCATATCCAACACGCAGCGATGACGCCGTGCTCAGCTGATTAGGTGGTGGCTTGGAGAAGTCCGAGAACACTGGCTTGGGTGGGATGAAGGGTTCCAGGCGAAGCATCAAATCTACGGCCGCATCGTCCGCTTCATCGGAAGTGAGACCCGGCCAGGAATTCGTTGGAGGCATGTCGCAAGTTGAAGCGTCCTTGACGAATGGTGGCAACAATGGGCACGAAGAGGCGTGGATTGTCAAGCGGATTGCGCAGAGATCGGTGTGAGCGCCACCGGAGGAAGTGTGATGTGAAGAAAAGCTCAATCCGGGGACCGGCGCTAGCCTAATGCCGTCCCGACATCGCGCTAGCTAGAACCTTTGCGCCTATACAAAAAGTATATTGACCTTCTTGCATGCTTCGAGGCTGTCACTTTCAAGTCTCCAGCTTGGAATCCACGTTATCAATTCAAAAAATACATTAGGCTAATCAACGACACGCAAGATGCGCCAGATATGACACGAATTTAGCATAACCTGCAACAAAAGTATATCCCCAATATAAATCAAGGCATTATTATTGGATCACAACTCAACCATCACCTCAACAGGATATCGCATTAGGCGCGCTGCAACCAGCCCACACGCAGACCGAGTAACTCCTGCGTGTGCTCAGGGTACACGGTGTTGCTCTCCTGAAGCAAGGCGGCGATCTGTTGGCACACCTGGAACGGATACACCAGCTGCTCATGTTGTGCGAATGTCGGATACTGCTCAATCAAACTGCTAACCCGTCAGCTCACAGCGCTCAAACTGCATTCCTGCTGGCAGCGTACCTCTTGATATCCGGCGTCGGAATCGTCGGCTTGACGAGCCGATACAATATCTTGGCCACATGCAGCGTTGCGGTGCGTTTGAGCAGGTAGTGCTTGTTGGTCTCGTACGAAACCAGCATGTGCGGTTTGAGCATCCATAGTAACAGACGCGGCTTCTCCTCTTCCTCGTCCAGGACAATGAACCGCCAGACGGCATGAGCTTGTGCGAGTTCGTGCATGTCCTGTACAACATACGCAGACAGCGGCATCCGAATGACACTGATGCAATATTGATTAGATGCGAGAGCGAATAGGGAAGGGAAAATCGAACATACTCGTTACTGGGCACGATGGGTCTCAGCGAGTACTTGGCGATGCGGTAGGTCAACGACGGTTCCGGCGGTGCCTGGTCATCGAATGGAGATCTCGCCGGCCCGCTCTTGGAGGGCTGACAGCGACCGATAACGGCGCCACACAAGCAACGTACGATTTCCCACTCGTCCTTATCGTTTCTCTGCACAATGATCAGCACCAGAATACGACCGAATGAGAGAAGAGAATGTCTGCTGCATACGTAGCCCGTGTGACACGATCCTTCGTCACACGAGTTGTTCGTATGAGCGGGGCGAAGTCTCGATATTGGACGCTTTGTATCAGCCATGAGCAGATGCCCGCCAACGGAGTACTGCCGCAGCACATTCCACGCCTCGCTCGGAACCCGCGAGGGCTTCTACTGAGACGCAGTCCGTGCCGACGCGACAGTGCACCGCCGACAACCGGTAGGATATCCCAGCAATGACTTTCTTGATCGTCCGACTTTGCGCACGAGCTAGAGGTAGACGAATGAAGGGAAATACTTACCAAAGAAGTGGCCGCGCTCGAAGTGGCCTTGACATTGGTTACAACCACGGCTGATGCATCGAATAAGATGTAGCTCCCACCGACGAGTGCCTGGCCCTCAACAGGCCAGAACCCATGCGCGGCCTTGGCAGCCTGGTCCGTCAGCTTCTGGTCGTGGTGACACATCCACGCATCAAGCAGCTCCGCCCAATGCTCGCTCGGGAGATCGTTCCACCGTGTGATCTTGCCGTTCTGCACAAGTGGCAGTGAGCACGAGTTGCACACAAACGCGGTTGGCGCGAGCGCGACGATCTGGTCGGTGTCGAGCAGCGCCTTTGACTCAAGCGGGGCCGGGCGGGACGCGACGACGACGGGCAGGTTGATCTCGTAGTGCCCGCTCTGCACGCGCACTTCTTGGTTGCCCGTTGCGACGTGCACGGGCAGACGCAGAGGGCGAGACCAGTTGGTCCCGCACTTGAGCAGCAGGCGTTCGATGCCGTTTGCGGATCCGCTGGCAATGACCTTGGCCTCAACGTCGTTACCGGGAACAAGGCCGTCGACGCGGAGGAACGCATACAACGTCTTCAATGTCTCCTGGTACTCGGCAACATACGTGACTGAGAGACCCGCAGTAACTGGAACTTCAGGTTCTGCAACGTGTCAGCCAAGCGATGCATTCTAGACGTGGAGCATACTCACTCGTCTCGGGAGAGGTTGCCGCCTGTTGCGACGCCTTGTTGCCCGTTGCAGCAAGCCACGCGAGAGGTGGAGCAGAAAGACTCCGACTCCGACTTCGGCTGAGGGTTTTTTGCAGTCTCCGCAACGTTGTGGACGACTTGTTTGGAGTCACTGTGCCGGAACTCTCGGGCAACTTGGATGGCGAAGCCTGCGGAGGCGACTGTTCGAGTTTAGACCGTTGCAGAGCCGACTCCCGCACAAACTCGGGCAATGTGAGCATCGTCTCTGGGTTGTTCAGCTCCTGTTCAACGATGATTGCGGGGATGGGCTCGCGGATGAACTCGGGCAAGGAGAGCATCGCCTGCGGGTCGCGTTCCTTGGTTTTTGACCCCGAGAGGACAGCATCCTGCGAGTGCATCCGCCCTGCGCTAGAATGCTGGATCAGTTGTTCGACAAAAGCATCGCGTTTGGTCATGTTGGTCTGCCGGGCGCGGTCCATCCTGGCCTTCATGTCCTCATCCATGACCACGACCTGGTCAGTCATCTTGCGCGCCGACGCCCGCCCGATCATTCCGAGCAGCTTGTCGAGCTCGCGCGGGTCAGGTTCATCATTCGCACGCATCTTCTGCTTCTGCCTGTCTGACACATGCGGGGCAGTGGTGGATGTCGAAGGTCCAGCAGAGCGGGCGCGCTCGATCTGTTCGAGCTTGGCCGTCTTGAGCTCGACTCGCTGGTTATGCAGTTGCGGCGCCACGAGGTAAAGCCGGTCGATGGCCAGCGCGACGCTCTCAAGGTCCATGCGCATCTTTTCGTCTGCAGCCGACAGAGGGCCAGTGGTGGAGGCGGTCATGCGTGTTGCAACGCTGCGGATGGATTTGGTGTCGTCGTACTTGTACTCGGGCGGGTAGTCGTACGCGTCCAGCTCGGCATCGTCGGGGTGCTCGTACTCGGGCGGGAGCGGCGACCAAGCACGCGGTGGCACGGCCAGAAGCGACTCGTGGCGCTCGCGGCTAAGGTGCAGGACTGTATCGAGATCCTCGTCGATGCGTGACCATAACAACGTCGTCTCAACGGCGGTCGTCGGCAGGGCGGGGGCGGAGGAGGAAGATTGATCGATGCGGCGCGACTGGAAATCGGTGACTTGTCGCTTGAGCGTGTCGTAGATGCTGGTGTCAGCATGTGCAGACGCTGGCGATTCAATCGCATGGCCGTCCTGACCATCCACAGCCGTATGCAACTGAGAGAGTCGCGCGAGATGCGCAAGGGCTGAAACGAGTGCACGCGCAAGCTGCGCGTCCGTTGGCGACAAGGTGGGTAACCTTCCGTCAACACGCCGCTGCAGCTCCGAGACGAGGGCGGGTTCGTCATCGCTGCCTGCAATCTGAACCATGCCGTCCAGCGGGTCATGCGACCGCAGGTTGGATACAAGAGTCTCCAAAGATGCCACTGTAGAGGTTGATGCCTGGGCCATTTGCGACGAGGATTCACCAACACTGCCTGTGGGCATCGAGTGTCTGCGGTTGGTGGCAACGATTGGCTGCCACTCATCCGAGGAGGAGCCCGACAACAGACCGTTGAGGGTCATTATGCAGGACTGTTTAACGTGGGTCATTGAGGCGGCCATGTCGCGTTGCTGCTGGCGTTGCTAATCAATCACAGGAGAAGGTCAGTGACAGGCAGTAACATCGTTTTCAATCTCCTGGCAGCTCCGCGCGAACAAGAACACTAGATTGGCGTGTTGTGACGGGACCACAGCCGATAGCTTGTTGTACTGGGGTTGCGGGAGCGAACCAACAACACGAGCAATCGGCTGCTGTGCCTTTGTGGACTGGCTTAAGGGTAGGCGATTTGGGAAAGCTCCGTGTTCAAAGCACCCCTCGGGAAGATTAGCGGCGCAAGCACAGGATCGGTGCGAGGACGCTCGTCGCGGGAGCTGCCAGTCAACTACGCGAAGGGGCTCACCTTGACATCCTCAGCCGACACCGTTGTCTCGACAGCGGTTGCCCCGGCGACGTCCAGCGGCTCAATCTCGTCGAGCAGTTCCTGCGCAAGATCGCGCTGTCTTGTGCGCGCAAGTGCGGGGAACGGTGTAGGCACCTGCGAGTCCAGTGGCACGACCATATCCTGGGTAGCTACAAATGGGTTTTTGCTGGCTGTCCGCGCAGGCCGCTCCTTGACGAGAGTTGCCATTGCACGCACACCCGCGAAATTCAGAGAAAGGAAGGTGGTGACTTGGCTCGGCGCGGGAGCCGATTCGAGCGATGGTCAAGCTGTAAGCGCTAGGGAGCTACCGCAAAGTCCGCTCCTCTGTCGATCCCAGATACTACTCCCTGATCGGTCCCTCGGCTCGCTTGACCCTCTCGAACCTCTCGCAATGTGTGTATCAGCAAGGCACAATAGCATCACACAGAGCACAACGGCCTCGCGCATTTCGTAGCCTAGTCTATCGAAAATTCCAAGCTCATCTTTCCCGCGAGGAGCCAGCCTCATCTCCGCTTCAGCCTCACCTGTCATGCCAACAGGATGTCAGCTGACGAGCTTGAGGCTGAGCAACGGAGCCATATATATCAAATGACATCCTCATCTCGTTTTCAGCTTTGCCTCTCGCCTCCCCATGAACATCTTCTTCATCTTCCCGTCCAATGCCGACATTGGCACCTGCATTCAAGATACTCTCTCAGCACTAAAAACTCGAGAGCAGCACTTTCAGCCCCCGCTCGCTATGGCCGCACCTCGTACGCCCCTTTTCAACTTCAAGAATCCGACTTTCTTAGCTTCGGTCTCTGCTACAGACCCTCACCGTGCAGGATCTATAGCAGACCATGAATTCCCGTGAGTATGACGAGATGTTCTCCTGGTCTTGGATCTCTGACTAGCTTTCTCCGAAGACGCATCCGGATATCTGCTAGTCCACAGCGAGTTCGATCGATCGTCCGCAGCCCCGAGCGCATCGTCCGCCACAACGTCGACAAATCTCAGCTGACCTCGCCAACTGTCCGCGACGCTTCGAAGTATACTGATATTGCTGCCAGGCTGCCAGGCTACGCGGCAAGGTGGGCTGATGACATTCTCTGTAGCCGAGGCATGATCACAGACGATGAGGAGGGACAACTTGCGCCAAATATCCCTAGGTCTGCGGCACAACTTGCAAGCCAAAAGAGCAGCACTCAAGATGGAACCCTCATAACGGTATGCGCTTCGATCCTGCCAAACCTGTTCGGGAGATATCTTATGCCGCGGGGTCGGTCGACGACAGTCGCGCAGGTCGCACAGGCCACCCGACATGCCGTCAAAGTTGTATTCCAAGTCCGGGCTGACACCACAAGGAAGTCAGTACTTCAAGGACATCTGGGAATGGTACCTTGAGGATTTAGGGCGTATCGGGTGCCTCCCGAAGGACAGCAAGAAGAAGATGGAAGGAGCTGCCCACCAGCTCGGGCAGAAGCTTTACAAGGTACACAAAAAGCTTCTGAAATATGCTGGATCTACTTCCTGATGGTATCGAGAAGATTGCAAAGGATCTTGGTGTCAAGCCTAGATCGTTCAACCACTTTTGGAGGCATCCCGCGCACCGGGATGAGATGCGCCAGATTGAGATGAAGATTCGGGGTAGACTTCTTGCTAGGCGGGGCGGTTACTACAAGCAACGAACACCATGATAGTGTCAACTGAGCCACGTCCAAGGGTGCATGACCTGAATAGGTTGGAAGGATTACGGACTGCCACGAATTCTGTCTTCGATTTCATTTGAAGTATCAAGATATTTCTGTACTTGCGTGATTAAGAACTGAATGGCTTTGGAGCAGACATGTGCATTATTGCGGCTTGAGTTACATCAAATGAGGGATCTATGTCGTGGGGAACAGGACAAGACGCCGGAAGTACGAGATGGCTCAGGAGCGACGGTTGAACTGGCATCGGAGTGTCCTAAGTATTTATCAGCGCGATTGTAGCCTTGAGAAAAGTTGCTCTGACCATTGTTCGCATGTTGGCGGCTACTTCTCGAGGACTTCAGTCAGGCTCTCGCGCTGTGTGGATCTAGTGCGTACGAATTTGTTTCGCGCGCCAGCAGAGGACCCCGGGGAACACTAGCCATGCGGTTGTTTCCAAACGACGCGCTGAGTCTGGTTTACCTTCTTTTCTTCAATACAAAGCAACGTTCATGCACACTGAGGGCAATCGCACAATTCGTTGTCCTTTCCTGCCAAAATCAATTTCGTATCCTGTTGCGCATCAACGATGAGAGCTAAACTTGAGACTCATGTGTATGGCCGGTGGCGGCGTTCGGCCCTCGCAGCAGCTCGTCCAGCGCGCCTCTGAGCCTCAACACAGTCACGTGCACGCACTCTCGCCTCGATCCACTTAGCTTCCTCTAAGTTTTCCCGTCGCCACGCCTGGAAGCTTCTCCGCTTGACCCCGCAATCCGCTGCAGCCTGTAGCACGATCACGGTCAGGATTATAATAGATATATCATTCAAGGATTGATACCCGGGACGAACGTTGTAGATGATCTTGCTGACCTCCTGGCCCGCAGCCTTTATCTCGTTTTCGGTGGGGGGCAGAGCACCTTCGTGCCGCCGCTGCTCCAGATACCATTCCCAGACCTCTCCGAACCATTGACTGCCCTTCAGAGACAAATCCCGCGTATTGTCCACATAGTCGTACAAGTTGGTGTTTCTGGGAACCGGTACTGCGGGCATCCCAGTATGCTGACGAGGCCATTTCGACCTGACAGATCAGTCGATGTTCGCGTTGTGCAGCACATGGACTCGAACTCACGCGCATATCTCGTAAATTGGGGCCTTTACTGTGAGGAGTAGACTTGGACTGTGGTGCCTCAGCTTCATCCTCAACTTCATCGTCGTCCTGATTGTCGATGTCTGACAAGCTTTGATTGCGATCCTCAGCGCAAACTCGATACACGTCACTCGTGAGACTGCACACCTTTCAGTATCGCTGCGGCCTTGAGACGAGTTCCGCCTAATATTGCTTACGCGTTGACGTCGTCTTATCGGGTCAGACTCTCATGCTCGGGTTGTGCGTTCCGCTCACTTGGACGGGGTAGACCGCGGCTTCGTTGAGGCCGCGTGGCTTGGCCTCACTGTAACCTCTGCCTCGTGTGTGCCAGATGCCTGCCCAGCTGGCGGGCTGTCATCACGCGACGGCCGGGCTCTGGCAAACCGGACATGCTGTGCGCTCGCCAATTCAGGACCGCTGCCTCGCTCGCGCCGCCGCGCTGGTGCACGCCTGAGCGGGAAGACGCAGATCGAAGCTCTCTCGCTGGAATTGGCATAATATCCTCGTCCTCATCGCCTTCGCCATTGTCGTCTCGGGGGCTTGGTATGGAGAGGGGGCTTGGTATGGCACTGTGAGCCAATATCTCTTACCAGCGGTTTGTGCTCACTGAAGCGTAGAATGAGAGCGTCTCTCCCTCTCTGGGTGGTCTGGACCGGGTATCTGTGCCACTGCTCGGCTTTTCTGAGGCGACGTAGGCGGCGTGATCAATTGAGCCATTGGTGGCTGAGCCTCCAATTCCGGGTCGCGACGCCGCATTACAGCGTTGAGATGTCGCGCGTACGGTTCAGGGTCGACCCCAAGCGGAATATCAAGCTGGTAAACAATAATACGAGCGCATCGCGGGTCACTCATGCTGTAGGAGGGAGGAGGTTAAGTGGTGAAAATGCCTCGAGGGTTTGCCAGTGGCTGCTTCGCAAACAACACTTGGCGGCGCCTAACGCACGACCTGCAAGCCGCCCACGGAGGATTCCTCAAGATTTTCAATTGCGCAATTCAACTTGGTTGCGCAGATTCTCAGCAGCTTGCCAACAACGGCAACCTTGGGAAACTGAAGTCTAAACTGACGCGACATACAGTGGGCGTCAGCCGCCCCTCAATCTTCTCATCCGCTGTTCCGCCTGTTGGGCGGGCAGATCAGCTGAAATAACCCGATCGAAGCCTGCGTAGCTTTCGCAAAGAAGTACTTGCGTCGGTAGGCTTTGGCATGGCCGCTCTTAAGAGGTGGAAAAGCTCACCTCCACAAAGGCCGGAGGTTCGCCGAACTGGCCGACATGATGTCATGAAAATCTCGAGTGTTATGATTCCTCACATCCTGTTTGATCATTATCTTCCATCTTCATGACGAGACTATCAATGTATTTAGCAGAATTGCTACGGTGCTTTAACATCATTGAGTGGAGGTGTAGGCAAGTGTTGCTCTGACTGAAAAATGGAGCGAAGACGATCAAGTCAAAGATAGGAAGCGCTAGTCGATGGATCGATGTTTTGGCGTTTGAGGACCGCCTGAATTGACGCTGATGCTGTTCCGTTCACGCAGCCTTCGGCATCGGCGGTTATTTCTTTCTGCTATGATTCTGCCCGGCTCCCAACAGGCAATGCTCGCAATCGAGCCAAGCGGAATTATGAGCGGTACGCCTTGATATAGGCGAATCATGGAGCGCTCATATGCTGCGGGGAGAGAGGCTGAGATCCAGGGCAAGAGGTGACCACTCACTTAAGTAGCTTCCTGCTGTGTCGGGTCACGGGGCGGGTGGCGCTTATCAGAAGCTGGGATGAGAGTGGAGACAAAGAGACAGCTCTCGCGAAGGACACAGGTAGAATGTTCTGATAGAGTATGCAGGGTGGGGCGGCGGTGTGTCCATATGTCCTATCCCCTCCTCGCGCACGTAAAAAGCGGCGTAGGCGTCGTGGAAGGCCACTATAATGTGAAAGGGCTGATAGCAGCATCATTGTGTCCGATTTCCTGTCTGAAGTATAATGTGGTTTTGCCTGCAACGACACAGTAGTCCCGCATTTCCCCCTAAGCTAGGTATGAAACTGTACATTCTTGGAGCTCGACTTAAGTCAGGTGAGTGATCTATATCGTGGAACAGGACGTCGGAAGCACGAGATGGCTCAGCAGCGACAGTTGAACTACGGCGTTGTAGAGACGTTCTGAAGAAAGATACGAGCTGAATTTGGCAAATTGAATATTGGCGGCAATGTATGTGTGGTGTTGCTTGTTGCTCGGATTCGAAGAAAGCAAAGAAGGAAGCCAAGAACCAGCGACTCGCTCCAAACTCAGCGCGTTCCACGTCTACCTTTCCGAAAACATGTCTGAGCTGTACCACGTCCGCCGGCTGTTTACTCTCGGTAGGCCACTCTTTAATTTGATTAAATCCTCATTTAACCATCCCTTCAGCCTCGTACTCGACATTGATTGCAGTCGCGTTGCCAGAGCCGGACGCGGAGGACTACTCGCAGATACTGTTGTACCAGGCACGCTCACATATCGCCCTCAACGATCCTGCATCTGCACTTGCACTACTCCCGACATCCTCTCCGAGTCTCGCGATCAAGGCTGTCCGCGCGCTCGCACAAAACGCGCTGGAGGAGTTACGCGACCTGGCCGTCGAGATCGAGGGCGACGACTGCGCGGCCGACGAAAGCGAAAAGAGCGTCGTGCGCGTGTCTGCAGCGACTGCATTCGCGCGTGCTGGCGAGATTGAGGAGGCATTGGAGACGCTTGGTGCGGGCAAGCCTATCGAGGATCTCGACGCGTGAGTACTTTTGAACTACAAATCAATTTATCTTGACTGATGACATACACTCAATGCAGCGTCGCTTTGATTATCCAATTGTATTTGTCTATCCGCCGACCAGACCTCGCCCGACGCGAGTTCAATCGTGCATCCAAGTGGGCTGAGGACGACCTGCTCCTGCAACACATCGAAGCCTCCATCGGCCTCGTCACCGGTGCTGACGGCTACGCGAACCCGCACTCGTACTATGCAGAGCAGATTGCCAGCGCCGCCCCCAACTCGCAGCTCCTCACTGCGCGCGGGACCACCCACGCCCTGCGCGGCAACGCGCGTGAAGCCGCCGAGGACTTTGCCAGTGCCGTCAAGAGTACTAAAAACAAGCTCGGCGAGCCGGACGCCGTGGCGAACGGTGTTACGGTTGCGAGGAAGCAGGCGGATGCGGATACGCAGCTCGAGCGGCTGAGGAAGGAGTATCCTAATCACGCGATGGTCGCAGATATCGACGCCAAGAGCAAACTCTTCGATGACTTGCTGGCCAACTACACCGTGCCCGAGCTGCCGGCGGCCGCGTAGTGTACATCGACCTAGACAGTGCGTCTTGTTCAATACACGTCGGCTTTTTGTATCACACGAGTGCTTTTGAGTCTCTGCTCTTCTAGACAAGATCAGGGGCGTCTTTGATGGATTGGTTGCATTATTCTAGATAGTTGAAATTGACGAAACTTCTCGTGCTGGGCAGACGAGCATCCAAGTCGTCTAGATCCGCAGTGGACAGCTTGGTGATCTCGTCAGAGACCTTGGAGTTGCCATGCATTTGATATGAGCGAGCAAAGCTCAGTAACAATATTGTCGTCACGAGTAGTTTAGTACGGAAGACGATGTCGGGACTGCTGTCCCAGTACTGTAACTCGTTCAGACAACTCGGAAATGGCTCTTCTTCTGTTAGCAATTTCTTGTATCTCCAATTGCCGTCCGCCCGATTCAATCTGTCCCAGGCTTGAAGAAATATCTTGTCGTGCCCTCCTGTCTTGTGCTAGCATCATCCTCGTCGGCTGCGCCATCGGATATGTCATAATGATTTCTCGGATCGTGGTCTGTCTCGCGCATCGCAATCTTGAGCTTGGTCAGCTTGTCCGCAGCGGTAGGCGCCTGCCAGACAGCCTGCTGCGGTGGAGAGTCGGCGGGAGTTGCGAGCGCTGGTGACGAGAAGGTCGTGGACGAGATTGGGCCAGAGTGGATAAGGAAGAGGTCGACCAGGATGTGACAGATGTCTGATAGTCAAGTTGAACTCGGGTGAAGAGAATGATGGATGACAACCTGCGCACCTTCAAGATCTACCAGTGCGACTTTGTATTCCGCTTCCCAAGGCCCGGATGTGCTCAGAAGACTTGCTATTGTGCCAGATGCAGGCTCGGGTGATGGGGATGAAGAGGCCGAGGATGAAAGCAGAGCAGCCATGCGGATAGATGCCAGTGCGATGGTGTGCGGTGGGTACATGAGCGGCGCCAACGTGCGGTTACTAAAGTGCTTGTCAGTCAGTCAATCCTACAGGTACAAGGGTCAATACTGCAGACCTGTCAACAGCTATCCTCCACGCAAGACCAGTCAACTCCCGAGATGCTAGTTACGTTGTGTGAACATTCTATTCACACAGTCCCCGGGTGTAACGAACCTTGTAATACTCGACCAAACTTGACGACGTATGAAAACGGCGTCCTCAGGGTGAACTTGAAACATATGCATTCCAAGATCAATCTTTCGACAGCGAGGAGTCGCTGTCTGTCTGCCTCCACAGTCTTGTGGTGCGGTGTCAGGCGGTTGAGTAGGTAACTTGAGATCTGCGTACGCACATCTGCAGCAATCTCGATGTCGCCGCCTATTGCCTTGACTTTGGCAGCCAATTCAGGGAACCGAATGGCATATGAAGCCATTAGAATTTCGCGCGGTTTCTTGTGGGTGTCTTGGATCTTGGTCGCGACATAGAGTGCCGCCATCGTCACGTCCTCTGGGGGAGTCAGCAGTTTTAAGAAATGAGCAGTAAAGTTTCCTTACAGTATATACGAAGTCTTTGCGAGGAAAATGCAGGTAAAACTTGTGGTATAAGATCTGGGCGGTCGCGATGGTCTTCCGCGGACTTGGAAAGCGCGTCAGCCCGATTTTGATTACCAAAAAGAGAGCTTACAATCCCATTCTGCAGCCCACGGCATCAACGAAGGTGCATGCTTGCTGCCGCATTCGTTCTTCTTGCGACTCTGGACCCACCCGTTCTTAGGAGGGCGGCTTTGACAAGAAATTCGAGCGTGGCATACCGGTCAACTTGCCGCGCGTGGATTCCGATCGCTTTGTTATCTGCGCGGGTGTGTAGTAGGCGTGGTAGTTTCTGACCCGGATGTCGGCCTGCGGCTCCATCTCTCGGATACAAGCTGACGGTCGGAGACCAAGTCGTGCTTTCACTCCGACCAACACCTGTCGCCGGTGACCTTCCTCCGGAATCTGTGGCTTGATATACAGCGAAACAGCAGACTGTCTTGGTCGCGCTGAGCAACGTTCTTATTATGGAACCATTACTAGAAATGGCTCGTAGAATCTCGTCCACTGTTGGCCACCACCACCAAACGTACAGCAAAAAAAAGCCTTACGACAAGGCACAAGACATCGATAAGGGAAACGACAGGACGCAAATGCGGCCACTCCTTGCGCGATTATTGCTACAAAGTCGGTCGTCATGATAATTGTGAATCCTCATGGAGCCAAATTATCACATATTCTTCTATTATGCACAACAAATCAGTGGCTATCAGAAAGGCGTATCAAAGTCGTGGACTGCTGTCAGTTGCACTTGGATCTCCCACAAGACTCGGAATATTTGAGCCACTAAGTCTCACTGCCATAAAAATCCTGGAGGTCTAGTTCGAGAGATACATCATTGGTAATTGTCCGCAGATGCAGCACTAAGAGCCAAATAGAGGCGTGCCATATGAGCCGTCAATCTTCGTGCAGAGATTGCAGGTCCAATATTTGCGCAGCAGGGCCATTGCGGAGAAGGCCAAGCCACACACGAAAGTCGGAGCCAACCGTGCGCGCAACTCACCTTGAACTCCTCTCGCCGCCCACTCACACTCAATTTCGCAACCGCCCGTCGCGCGGCCGCTGCGATGAACGACCCGTACCATGAGGTGCAGAGCGAGATTCAGGGCTCGCTGCAGGCCGCCGAGACTCTGCGCGCGTCGTATGTGCGCATCCGCAGTACTGCGCATGAAGGCAGCGAGGAGCTCAACTGGGCTCGGAGTGAGGTGCGCGCGCGTGCTAAGCTCCTGCGTCTCTTTCGGTGTGTCTAATGTGTGTGTGTGTGTGTGTGTGTTTTCTAGCTGAAAGCTACGCTTGCATCGCTCGAGGCGGACCTCGAAGACCTGGATGACAGCGTCAAGTGCGTTAGCGCGCCGTTCTAATCGAAGTGCTACTCGCTAATCTGCGGATGACTTGTGTGCAGGAGCGTCGAGCAGGCCGGTGCGCGACTATTTGGGCTGGAAGAGCGTGAGGTCATGGCGCGCCGAGCATATGTGAACGACGTGCGGCGAACAATAACCGTACGTCGCTTTGACAGTCGCTAGGCGAGGGCGGAATGCTGATTCTGTGCGTGCGCAAGGGCAGACGATGCGCGCTGAAGTAGAGGGAAGACCACTCGCACCATTGTCAGCTAGCGACGCACGACGTGTCGCACCTAATGGTCCTGGACGGCCGGTAAATGGCGAAGGCGAAGACGACCAGGCAGAGTGGGCGCGTGAGGAACAGCAGGTATGCATTGGGAGCAGGTTGTGGATAAGTCTAATGGGTGACCACGCAGATGATGATTGAGCAGCAAGACCAGACCTTGACAAGCATTCAGGGCACACTGCATACCCTCGCCCAACAAGCTGGTCTCATTGGACGCGAAGTAGAGGAACACAACGAGTGAGCTTTTGCCACTGAGCTGTGGTCCCCTTTTGACCTCTTGTAGGATGCTCACAGATTTAGAGTCTGGCGTTGATCGCGCAGAAGGCAAGCTCGCCGGTGCCATGACCAAGATGAAGAAATTCATCCGTGAAACCGAGGGTGCGTACCATCGCCTCGCCCTTCCTTGATTCCATCCGCGAAATGGCTGGTCGTCATCACCCCTCTGTCACTTTGCCGAGTCACTGATACCGGACTTTCCTTGCAGAGACGAAAAGCGGATGGTGTATCACCATTCTCATCATTGTGCTCTGCATCCTCCTGCTCGTTGCGGTTCTCATATGATGGCCGGCCACTCGTCCTTGATCGCTACCCGGACTTATTACTTGATTATCAGACATGATCACCACACACCGAGCCTTATGTGCTCTCGGACGAATGTCTTTAATGCTGAACGTTAGATGTAACATATCGAACCGTTTCCTCGTGGATGCCGAGCATGACATGTTTGTACGTGACATGCGGTCGCGGGTGGCCAGCATGGTGCACGCAAATATGAAAAGTCGTAGGGCAAAAGGTGGCCGTCTCACGGGTTGAGTGGTTGTTCTCACAAAGAGTTGTTTCACGGCAAGCGTAGAGTGATGAAGCTGGAGGGTTTTTGGGTCTGGATCACGTTTTCATCAAGCAGCAAGCGACGGAATTGCGTGTTGGATATCAGGAGCGCAATGCGACATTTTTGTGATGAGCATGCGTCGCTGGGCCGGCTGGTCATCATGCATGGCTTGCACAGCCGGATGTCCCGGTCCCATACGTCCTTGTTCTCTTCCCACCAAAATCTCTCTCTTTGCGTTTCTCTGCCGCGACGCGCTTGCGCTCACCAGTTTTTTTTTATTGCATCCCACTTCTTCTTGTCGAAGAATTGTCGTGGTGATCACCGACGTCAGCTATTGCAGCCGCCCCCTTTTTGAATAGCGGCTCCAAGATTTACCGTAACTCGTGACGACTCTTTTTCTCCGCCCCCGCGCATCTATAGCCCAATGTGCGTACGCTGGCCTAGCCGCTCGCGATACGTGTATCTGACATGGGTATCGGCGCCCGCAGGTCCAACGTGACAACGGACCAGAATGAACTACGCCAGGAGGCGCTTGGCACCTCAACCGAGTGCGTGCTTTCCAGCGCAGCGCTATCAGTGTAGCCGGCTGACCGAGTGCTGTGTGCAGGGCGTTTGTCGCGTCGCTCACGCTCAACGCGATCATCTTCGGCGCCGAAATCGCTATCTTTACTATCGTCCGTTTAAAGGTTCGTCACATTCATTACAATCATCTGCGCTTACTTACTTACTTTCAAATAGTTCAAGGGCATATACGAACCGAGGACGTTCATTCCTGCCATCGAGTAAGTCCGCCACTACTACGGTCGTTGTTCTCGGTCGCCTAACGATCCGACGCGTGACAGTCGCCGAATCCCACCACTCGCCAAAACCCTCTGGGGCTGGCCATGGGCAATCTTCAAAGCCGACTGGACTGCAACGAAACACCATAACGGTTTGGACGCGTGCGTATAACGACAGTGCGTACGTAACATCGTTCTCACGCCACAGCCGTTCAGGTACATGTTCGTCAAGTACCTCCGCATGATGGTGCGCATCTTTGTGCCCATCTGGCTCCTCTCGTGGGTCATCCTGCTACCCGTCAACTCGGTCAACACGCACGCGCCGCGCAAGGACGGCCTCGACATCTTTACGTATGGCAACATCGCGCCGGACCGCACGTCACGCTACTGGGCGCACCTCGTCATGGTATACCTCTTTACGGGCTGGATTCTCTGGAACGTCAAGCAGGAAATGAGCCAGTTTATCACCGAGCGCCAGATTTACCTCGTCGACCCCGAGCATAGCGCGACCGCCCAAGCGCGCACCGTGCTCGTGACGGGCGTGCCGCACAAGTTTCTCAACGAGCGTGCGCTCATCCGTCTCTTCTCATACCTCCCGGGCGGTGTCCAGAAGGTGTGGCTCAACCGGTAAGCGTGCTGCCAAGCGGAGCCGCGGGTAGCTAATTCCACGGTTGCATGGCAGTGATTTGAAGCAGATGCCTGACCTCTATGACCGCCGCTTAGACGCGAGCAACAGGCTCGAGAAGGCGGAGACGAAGCTGCTCAGCATTGCCACCAAGATCCGCCGAAAGCACGAGACCGCCGTGCGCAAGGGCAAGTCGTCACAGAATGAAAAGACATTCGACAATGCGGCTTTAAAGAACCTCGCCGACGAGTTGGTCCCGCGCGACGAGCGACCGACACACCGGCTCAAGGGGAAGCTACCTATCCCTTTGCCTTTCTCCGGCGAGAAGGTCGATACCATCGAGTGGTGCCGCAAAGAGATCGCAGAGACGACCACGCAACTCGAGAACTGCCGCGGCCTCCTCAAGGCCGAGATCACGCTGGCAAAACGGACGCCCGAAGGTGGCAGCGGCCACGGGCCCAACTGGAAAGATCTCAAGTACCCGCCGCTGTCCAGCGCGTTCATCCTGTGAGAAACCGTGCTGTTCTATTTTGCCTCACGATGAGCTCATTTCATTGGGGGACTTTGTGCAGGTTCAACCAGCAGATCGCCGCGCACATGGCTTCACAGGTCCTCACACATAACATGCCCTGGCGGATGTCAGACAAGTACACCGAGGTCGCGCCTGCAGACGTCATCTGGGGCAACCTGGGGCTCAACCCGTACGAGCAGCGCCTGCGCACGCTCATCAGCTGGGCCGCCACCGCCGGTCTCATCGTTGCATGGTCTATCCCGGTAACCTTTGTCGGTCAGCGAGGCCCACGAGATATAGCCCGACTTGTTTCTGACTGCATCGTACAGGTATTCTGACAAACGTCGCCGGTCTGTGCAGAACTTACAAATGGCTCGCATGGATGTGCGACCTACCCAAAACCGTCGTCGGCATCCTGTCCGGTGTCCTGCCACCCGTTGGTCTCGCCGTCCTCATGATGCTCTTGCCCATCATTCTGCGCATGCTCGCCAAGTTCGAGGGCATTCCTCGAAACACCGGCGTCGAGCTCAGCCTCATGACCCGCTACTTCATCTTCCAAGTCGTGGTATGTGTGGGCGTTCTCCAGCGACTGCTTTCGATCTCACGTTTCCGCTTCAGCACGGTTTCCTCGTTATCACTCTCTCGTCTGGCATTATCAAAGCTCTACCTGAGCTTGCCAACAACCCAGCCTCCATTCCAGGCTTGCTCGCCAGCAACCTGCCTGGAGCCAGCACATTCTTCATTACCTACGCCATCTTACAAGGTCTTGCTGGATCAGCGGCAGGCTTCCTGCAGGTTGTGCCCCTCGTTATGCACTACCTCAAGCTCTACGTCCTGAGCAGTACTCCGCGCTCCGTGTATGCTTTGCACTACGACCTGCGCGACGTTGCTTGGGGCACCATGTTCCCACGGTAACCCTCCTCTCAGTCATCTGCATCGCCTATTCCGTCATCTCACCTATCATCAACGGCTTCGCGGTCGTCACATTCTTCCTGTTCTACATGCTGCACAAGTACATGTTTCTGTACGTCCTGGACCAGCCTGCCAGCGGCGACACCGGCGGCCTCTTTTTCCCCAAGGCCATCCAGCACACCCTCGTCGGCTGTTACATCCAGCAGATCTGTCTCGCATCGCTCTTCTTCTTGGCGCGCGACGAGAAGAACAACGCCGCGGCGGTCCCGCAAGGCGCGCTCATGATCGTGCTCGTCGCCATCACGGCGCTGTTCAACATCGTCATCAAGGACAGCTACGGGCCGCTGCTGCATTCGCTGCCGCTGACGCTCGCGCACAAGAGCTACGGGATGCCACAAGATCCGCAGCAGGAGAGCGTCGAGATCGGCCACGATGACGACGAAGAGGAGGACGAGAATGGCACGACGGTGGACCACCGCTTCTCGGCGGACTCGACCAAGCGGCTGCGGGCGGACGACCTCGAGATGCAGGAGCGCGGGTCGCCGCGCGCGCTACCGGACGGCCAGCAGGCCGTCCGGGACAACGAGGCGCCGTTCGACCCGAACCTGGGCACGCACGCCGAGGGCAAGCATAACGACGAGCCGGCCGACTTTGACCACCCCGCGGCCGTCGAGCCGCAGCGGATCGTGTGGATACCGGTGGACGAGCTTGGGTTGGGCGAGGTCGAGGTCATGGCGTGTCGCGAGGCGGGCGCATTGGCGGGCTCGGACAACGCGGTCATGGATGCCAAGGGCCACGTGCAGGTGCATGGTCATCCGCCTGGAGTGACGAGAAATATGTTCTCTGGTCGAGGATGAGCCGTCTCGTCTCGTCTCGTCTCTCTTCTTCTGTACATGCGGACAGTTCACCTTTTATTTCGGGCTTGTAATCTAGTTTTGAAACTCACACATATATTGTTTATCGATCCATCTGGTCCTCTCAATACTTTTCGTAGATCTGTGAAAAGTGGTTTCATGGAACTGGGTACCTGCGAGAAGACCCAAGCTAGACTACTAGAATGGGCCGGCCTAAAGTTGGGCCGCTTTTCGGCTATTTCAAATGATCAACCGCGGCTACTTTGTGGTTGCAAGCCATAGGCAGCAGTGGGCTTATTTTAGAACCAACATGATTCTCACTAGGCGAAATCTCATGACCAACTCTTTCAGGTCGATAATCTCCATTGAGATTGCTTGACCCGCTAAATCATTCAAACTATAACGAAAACCGCGTGACCCATGCTGACTGATTTGAGCAAAAACTTGCCATGAATGTGTGCTAGTCGTGCCATTATCAAGTTGCGCAGTCACTGAAGTTTATGCTGGACGAACTGTGTTATCGGTTTGTCAGGCCTCGGAGGCCAGTTTCGCCGCGACGTCGACAGCGCCTTGGTCACGTTCAATCCCGTGGAATCCGGAGCGCGCCTACCCGTGGCCAATAGTCATACAGCAGATCTGTATTGGTTGCTCCGGCTCCGAGGGTATGCAAACCCGGTTGCGTATCGGTATATAAGTCTGCGAGGACCTGCCGGAGGTTGCTTTTTCACTCCAAGCACTTATCATGCAATCTTTCATTACCCTAGCTCTTATCGTCTTCACCGGAGCCACCGCGACTTTGGCCGGTGTCGTCCACCATCCGGAACATTCATCCCTCGCCGGTCTCAGCAATGAACCGCTCGGGGTCCACGCAAGCAGCGTCAAGGTCGTCGGCGCGCAGCCTATGCCCCCGAAGCCTACGGATACCAGCTACAAATTGGTAGATGTCAAGAATCATCCTCACAGGCAGCTCGTCCCTGGTGATCAGCGTGGTGCGTAATCGTCTGAACCACTCGGAGCTTCGCATTGCGCAAGCATAAAAGTAACATATTGTTTAAAAGGTCCATGTCCTGGTCTCAACGTTCTCGCATCACATGGAGTCAGCAGATTTTAGTCATTATGGTGATTTATATTGCTGAACTCTGTACTTTCTCCAGTATCTTCCTCGTAGCGGAGTTGCCACTCCAGCCCAGATCATCAACGCGGTCATAGAGGGATGGAATATGGAATACAACCTCGCGGCTTCAATTGCCTACAGCTATTTGTTGCTTACTGGAAATGTTCTCACCAATCTTGTCAGCATCGGTGCGCAGCTCTCACTGTAGCATGTCCTCGCCTCATACTATATCTTCCCAATTTTAGGCCGGTATTCGCCACTCACAGGGCCAACTCCACCTCCTCCAGCCACTGCAGGTGGACTGGGTGGCCCTAGTCTACTCAATGGTGATGCTAGCATGACCCGGTCGGACATTTTTATCGGCGATCCAAACGATCTCAACATGACTCTTTTTAATCAAGTTCGTAATTGTAATATTCTGGCGAAGCTCTCCTCCTGACGACGAATCTTTCCATTCAGCTCGTGGACAACATCAACAAGTACGGAAACGGCAGGTACAATGTGGCAGCGGCAGCGGAACATCGCTGGCAGCGCATTCAAGATAGCATTGCCCAGAACCCGCACGCCGATTTAGGCAACCCGCAGTTTACCGCTGTCTATGGCGAGTCCGCTTTTGCTCTCGAATTTTTCAGTGGTGCAGAAACACCGGACGGTGAGACTGGGGCGCCGTTGGAGAATATTCGTAGTATCTATCTCGAGCACAAGTTCCCCGAGGATTTCCATCGCCGCGGGACACCGTTTGATGGTAGCGGCAACACCATTCCCGCGCTCATGGCCGCACACCCATTGTTCCCCGGTGTTAACAACGGAACCGTCAACTCGTATATTCCGGTCGACTTCAACGAAGGCGAGACACCTGGCTGCGCGGTCTACGCCAAGCAGGTCAAGAATCTTGTCGAACTCTACCCGAACCCCAAGGGCGTGCTGCGTGCCGCACTTATAACGAACCTCGAGCATCTCTACAGCTCGATCCAGGCTAACTGCCCCGAGGAGCGTCGTCCCTACGACTGAGTTCTGTCATTCACAATATCGTGCATTGCTGGCCCGATAATTCTTATTCTAATTGAACATTCGTTGATGTCGATGCATCGTGGTCGGTACCTTTCAGTCTCAGCACTGAGTGCAAGTACATCTGCCCACGGAATATCCGCATTTACAACCGCTTCTATATTATTTTACACCAGAAATTTGGCCAAGTCGACCCGTATCATATTCTCTCATGGATCATAACATGAATTTATCGGTACATCGCGCGCTGCTAGCGCAATGATCATGATTTGCATCGACATCGAGTGAACTTGCGGTGCTGCTGCTGTCCTTATATCAAAGTTAATACTTGCATATCTCAGCGCTGAATGCAAGCATATCATCCCTGCAGAGTAGCCGTGTTTGCAAATGCTGCGCTACATCATAGGCTAGCGTTTCATCAATACTCGTGAAGATCATTCCCTAAATGCCCTTCCTTGGGTTATAGCAGTAGTCGACGTTGCCCTTCTCGCGGTTGCCCCACCACTGTGAACAGAAAAGGAGTCAGTCTTTCAAACTGGCAAAGAACCCGCTTCCTCGTACGTATGGGAAGGGCCGCGTCACACCGCTAGCACCAAATACTGCGAAGGTCAAGATAAACAGCGTGATTTGAGACCCGCCGTCAAAGGCTCCACCGATCAAGAAATTGTACTTCTTGAACCAGCGCGGGTGATACAGCCGTAACCAGTACTGCGAAATGAATGACAGAACGAGAGCTTTATGGAGCCAAGTCAGTCACGGCGCAGGATTCTGTACGAACCCCCACGTACAAGACCACACAGTTGAATTGATGCCTACGGACAGCAAGCCGACGTTACCCATGGTGTATGGCAAAATGACCTTGCTGAGGTTGATGATGCCAATTTTGCGCCACCTGCGAGAGATGAGCCACTGGATGATGACGGGGATTGTCCCGAGCAGGATTCCAAGCGGGACCCAGCGGTACATGGTGTTGATGCCATACACACGACCGGCCAGTGACCACGTGACGGCGTTAGAGTTCAGAGACTGATAGTATATTCTGACGATTCAGTGATCAGCTCGAGGAATGTATGCAGTCGGATGAAATTTGACGCACCCGGACCACTGATTATCACCAATCGGATCGATGAGAATTTCCCTGACTATGGGTCAACAATGTTCTGCATCTGGCCAAGCGAGGACAAACCTCTTGTTCTCCGTGATAACCTGCATTACGACGTAGTTGATGATGGCTCCCAAGATTGTGCCGTAGACTTGCGTCAAAAACATCACGCGCGGTGGAATCTTGACTGTGATTTGGCAATGAGTGGCTGCTGCTGCAAGGATGGCATGCGACATACGATATTGGCCGAGCTTCAGATCTCCGGCTAGCCCAACCATGCTCGAGACGACAGTCATGACTCCACATCGAGAACTACGAACAACATCAGCTTGAGCATGGATACGTCGTTTGTCACAGCGCACATAAAGATTTGCCACTGGCTTGCCTGCAACATATGGAATCAGGGCCCGCAGTAGCTGCTGGCAAGGGGAGGGGTGCATACCAGGATGAATGGCTCCGGCGATCATCTTGAAGAGTTGGTTCGTCGCAATTCCGTTGCCCATGCGGCCGTACAATACGGTGGAGAAAGGCTGCGTTTCCCATTAACTAACTATAATAAACCTGGTTGCACTAGCATTGCGTACCGCGACGAGAGATCCTGTGATCAGGGCCACAAAATATCCCCACCACGGCAAAGTGGTGTTGCCCTTAAGGATGACGATGAGACCTGGTGAACGTGAGACGGTCAACCGACCTCGTCAAAATAAGGAATGCGAAGAGCCTACCTGCAAAGAACGAAAGGACAAGCAGCGAGGCATACCACCACGACGGCGCCTCCTTGTACTTCTTCATCGCCTCATAGTGTATGTCGGGTGTGCCGCGCAGCTCCTCTGGTCTGAACTGCGTTCAGGACGTCCTTGCCCCAGAACAGAACGACATGTGCAAAGAGCCCACCGATCTACATTCAAATGATAGGTGAGCATATCGATATCCCACCGCGCATGATACCGCGCATGAAAAAAGGGCTCACGGCCCAGGACTGGCCCATATTGTTCCAGACATTCGACGAAGTCAGGTATGGCTGGCCAATGATGTTGTAAGCTGTCTCGTTGAGCGTGAAAGTATCGCCAAAGACGAATTCCTGGTCGTAAACGGTGCCGTTACCATCAAAGATCGATGTTGACATAAACGGGAAGGTTTTGGCGCTCCACGTGTTCGAGTAGTATAGCCCGAGTAGAGCAACGTAGCCGACGATCATGCCCACCCAGGTGTTGACCTGTTGTATAAGCGGCAAAGACATGTACCATGAGCCTAGGTACTGCCAGTCAAAGCTAAATTCTGTTAAGGCAGTCAGCGCCTATGACAACGTAGGTGGTTTGGCAGCCACGCACGAAGAAGGCCGAGTCCTTCGTTCGAGTTGGCGCCACCGAAAAGGCGGCTGATAAATGTGCGCGCGCCGATATTGACGTGCTGAGTGGACAAGCAGAAGATGGAAATGCCATTCAGCAGGGGGAACCTGGCAGCACATGAGTCATCCACCGTTCTGTGCGCGATCTGGCGGCGCGACCCACATGTACGCAGGGAAAATCTCATAAACGGCCATGCCTGCGACGCCAATCCAAAAGAGCCTGATGCGCTTGCGGGTGAGCTCTTCCTGCTCCTCGGAGATGTTATGATGGAGGGCTGCAATACGGAGGCATTGAGCTTTGTCGTTGCCTTGAACCCAGGCAAGCGGGACCACGCACTCTGGAAGATTGAGACATTGGGCAGTGACGCCCAAAAGACGATGTGCGACGGGTAGACAAGCAGTGGACGTAGCAGGCCCACCAGCCCGTACCCAAAGCACGCCGTCGAGAACGTCGCGAGCACCGCGGTCACGGCGTTTGGGTTCGCATCGTAAAACAACTACCAACCCATCCAAGCCCCAGGCAAAAACAAAACGCAAACGTGTGGAGCCATGAGCCAATTGTGGCGCGAGAGAAAAGCAATATACGGGATGAGCTCCTGTACTGCGGGGCAATCAGGAAGAAGCCATACCCGCTGCACGCCGAAGTTGTTCACTGCAGTCGACCCGCTCGAGGCTGTTGACGCGATAAACGTCGCCACCGCGTGCTGCACGAAGCAGGGGGCGCAGTATTAGCTGGCAGGATCTAGGGATCGCAAATATTGAAGCGCACTTCTTTCATACCGAAGGGCCCGGGGTTCACCCAATGAGCAATGCGTGCAAGGGCGGGGACGCGCGCGAAGGTCTCCCGAGTGGGTAGACGTTCCCAGAACCTGCCCGCCGTGTAGATAACGAGCAGCAGGAAGATGCTGCTCACGGACACGCTGAGCGGCTTGAACAAGTAGATCTGTGCGCCGCGATAACCGCGTTAGTTTCCGACCGTATCCTTGATCACCACGACGAGCCGCACGCACCTGTGTGATGCTGGCGCCGAAGGCAGACATTAAACTGCCCAGCACGATCGAACGAAACGTGAGAGCGTCGCCGCCGATGTCGAAGACATCCACCAGGTGATTCGACACGTCTTCGCCAGTCGTGATGATGGGCTCGCCGCTAACGTTGTAGGTTAGCTTCTCTGAGTCGATGTCCGGGCTCGCTTTCTCGTCGCCATACAGCGAGTCGTCCTTCTCCTTGATCCCGCTAGCACTGGAGCCGCGGTGGTCGAGCGCGGGAAGCGGCTCGAGCGGGGTGACGTTAGGTGGCTGTGGTGCAGACGCCATGACGGAAACGCGGTTTCCAGGAGTGTAGGGAACGCGTTTGTGGAACGCGTAAGGAACGCAGAATCCACAGCACACATAGAGTCCATGCGATGGACCTTTTATCTTGAGAGCCACAGCAAGGCCTGGGAATCATCGCAAGTTTACATGATGACTTCCGGGGTCCGAAGCACCGCAGAGAGGTGCCATTTTGCGTGCTTGATGCCAGAGTAAGAAGACTTGCCGGCGCGAGAAGCATTGAGGATTGTTGGTGTAAAATTAGGAGTGTTAGTCTTAGATGTGGAATGGGACCGAGCTTCTGCCTGGTTTTGCGCATCGGCGCACATGAACAGCAAGGATAGTGTCAGAACGCTCGGCAGACTACGAAAAGATAGGATCATGCGGAGCGCAACGTGCTGAATCGCCGGCCTGGATGCCCAGCTCGCTCAGAACCAAGGGTGGGACCTGTACAAGAAATACCAACAAGCGGGCAAAGCTTGCGCAGAAGAAAAAAAGATAAGCGGCTGGGAGGCACATGCGCATCTGCTTGTCCGGGCTCCAGTTGGGCTCCTGCCGTCATGTGCACCAGCTTTGCTCGCGATCCGTCCTATAAATGACCGTACGTGCGTCCCATGGCTGCGTTTTACTGTTGTGCAATGTGGCGCAGCTGTTGCGCGTATCTTCATGCAAGCGAGGAGCCCGAGGTCAAATGTCGGTACAGCCCGAGCACAGGCGGAGGCTTGTAAAAGACCTGTTGTGTGTCTGAACTGGTGTTCAGTTAGTTACGACCGACCGACGTGAAACGGATAGTATCGTATGATAAGTGATTACTTCATGCGTCGGGAGTTTCCAGATATAGCAGGCTGCGGTGGCGTCGCTAAGGAGTCTGACACTCTATTCTCTTCAAAGCAAATTCCTACCTCTCTACCACTAGGTGAACCTTCTAAACAACTCGCATGTGGGGAGGTTCGAATATTAACTCCATGAACGTAGTTGAAGAGAGCGTGATTCCCCTTTTCTGAGATTGACGAGACAGGCCAGGCACTTAGGAAAGCCTTAAAAATACGGCCTCAAAGGCTATCTCACAGTTATGAGACCCTTCAAGCAGGTTTTGGATGCTTCTTTGATCATAGTCAAGACTCGCACCACGAGCGAGGTCGTGTGCAGCTGTAACAAGGCCTGGCTCCTGTGAGCTTGCCACTGTGTAGCTTGTGGGGCAATGAGTTCCCCAACGTGGCTGCAAAAGGTGTGTCAAAATTGCCCAGCCAGCGGTCCTGATGGCTGACTCGAGTGCATGTCCGCGGGTATGCAAATGGCCGCCATCTGGATTACGAAAACGATGGGGTTGTCACAGATCATGACCAAGCTAGATGAAGCCCCACAAAACCCACGAGACTTTGAAGGACTTCGACGTCAGACGTCCAGCGAGCGTTGCAATGGCACAGATAGCCCGAGCGACGTCGACCGCAACGGATTTCTTGAAAGCTCGCTGCTCTATGCTGCAAGCCTCCTCTCCACATTACGTAGCGGATGCGCCACTATTGGCTCTAAATGCTGGTATAAGAAGCCATTCTGGCAGCTCGGCGCAAGGGCTGAGGAGTCGAAGGGGCGAGGGAGTACGGCAGATTCCGGCGTGACTCCCTCTCTTGTTCTTAATCAAATGAACCGCCGTGCTGGGATCGCCGGACTGCAGCGTGCCACGCACTCGCGGGAAGCGTTCAGCGTGCTTTCCAAGGGTCTCGGTCAGCAGCAGGCAGATGCGCTGCAAGACCAAGCGAACGCGTTCCGTGTCGGGCTGGATCGATTCGCACGCGAGCACCGACAAGACATCCTCGCGAACCCAGTTTTGCGGACCGCATTCGTGCAGATGTGCGCAAGCGTGGGCGTAGACCCGCTACAGGGTGCTGGGCCTGCGCGTCGTTTGGGATTATTTGGGCTGGGGCTGGCGGAGTGGCACGCGGAGCTGGGAACGCAGATTTGCGACGTGTGCATTGGGACGCGCGCGCGCAACGGTGGGCTTGTATCGCTCCCGGAATTAGTGCGCACGCTCGAGCGCATCCGTGGACCTGGAACCCGGATCACCGAGGACGACGTTGCGCGTGCGATCGTCAGTCTCGCACCGCTCGGTGCCGGCTATGAGATCGTTACTGCCGGTGGAGTGCGCATGGTCTGCTCCGTTCCGCGCGAGCTTGATGTCGACCAGACCACCCTGCTCGGCGTTGCGGCGGATCGTGCGGGCCGGCTCGACGAGGACACGGTAGTCGCGGCCACTGGGTGGACGGTCGAGCGTGCGCGCGCCGCACTTGACAACATGCTCATGCGCGAAGGCGCGTGCTGGATCGATGACGGACCTGAGGGCACCTCCTACTGGGTACCATCCGTCATGCATTGGGACGATGACTGATCTAGCCCTCGATCTGAGCCTTTGACGGCGGTCACGGCGCCAGCGATGGACGCACGCAACGTAGCATCCGCCATCTCCAAAGCTGGTACGCCGGCCTCCGACCCACCTGCGACTGCAACACTTGTGGGACAGCATTTGAATTAGACAATCCAAACCGCGCTAGCCGTCGTGAAATGTGGCCAGTTCAATCTTATTACAGCCGCAGCATTTAGCCACATCCAACCCGCATAGGGCCTTTACAATTATAGTCTCGCCGAGTTGCCACGTCTCTGTAGTTGAAAGAAGTACTCTGCTGCAGCAACTACTCCTCCGGTCAACCACTTGCTTCATGCTTAACGGACCTTAACTTTCAAACAACTTTCAAGACGTATACATACGATCCATGCACGTCTATGCAGATGGCCTCTGCTGCAGCATGTTGAACATGGTCGGTACCGCAGTGTCCCAGGGTATGACGTCGCCGGAGAAGCCATACCGTCGAGCGTCACCAACTATTGTGCTCGTGGACTCATTCAAACATGAGGTCACAGAGTGACTCAACAATTTCAATTCAGGAGAAGGTCGCGGTTGACCTTGATGGCTGGAATTCTGATCCAGTATCATTGCAATTCAGCCGGAACTATCGCTTCCTACGGGTGGCCATCATATAACACACTGTGGGAATTCGACTTGTATATCAATTTAGTCTGACAAACGCTGCAGACCCAAGTCTCATGATCCTAGCGCGAATTATTGACTACGCGGAGCGAATACTCGCGACGTAAGACTTCCACCGGGGGTTCTCGCGAACGAAACTCTCAAGATCATGTTGTCCTGGATAAACAGCCTTGGATGCAGCCTCGTCATACGGGCTGTTCGGCGGCTGAAAGGTGTCGAGGAAGAACCTAGTAAGGCGAGCGAGTTTCGTAAGCCTCAAGAGCCCGACTCCGGGCACTATGCATGACGACGTACTTCCAATTGAGATACATCTCCTTAACGTAGACGTTGTCCGACTTTGCGCCCTCGTGGAATTCCGAGAGAGAGAGCTCGAGCGCTGCGACTGGCTTGCCCAGGCTGCGCGCCAGCACTTCGGCGTAACGGCGCGTCGTGACGTGCTCACCAGCCACTATGATCTCCTTGCCTGTAAAACGTTGTTCAGCCCCCATTCAACTGGCTAGCAAGCTGGAGACTGTGTACCGATGTAGCGTCCTGGATGTTTGAATGCCTCAAGCACCCATCCACCCGTCTGGTCGACCGAGTAGCTCGGGATGTAGACATCCGGCGGGATCGCGATGTTGAGCTTGTAGCTCTTGACGGCACCCGCAGCATCAGTCTGAGGCTGAAGCATTCCAAACGCGGGATTAAGCAGGTTCTCGAAGTAGAAGCTGTTGATGAGCATCGTGGTGGGCACGTCGGTGCCGCGAAGATATTCGGCTATCACGTGCTTGGCCCTGAGATTGTTCGGATTTACTACCTGCTCGGGGGCTGTCAATCGAACGCTGAAGCTTACTCTGAGTGAGGGATGTCGCTGTGCCACAAGTTGAACCATACAAAGTGCTTGATCCCGGCCGCCTTGACAGCATCAACGAGAGTGCGTCCTTGGGCCTCCTCGGCATGTTGAGCGGCCTCAGCGGAGAACCCGACGGTAGGAAGAATAGTCCAGACTACATTGACAGAGTGAGAGTCCGATCATGATGATTTCGAGAAAAAAAAACGTACAATCGGTTATGCCTGCAACGCCGTAAGCCCCTTTGACGGCCGCGGCGACCGTCTCAGCATTGCCGAGGTCGGCCTCGACAACAGTGGCACCTTGAGACTTGAGCTCTGCAAGTACAGCTTAGTGTCAACCAAGCGGCGAGATGCGTCGAAGAAGAAGGTACCTTGAGCCTTGGGGCTGTTGGCATTGCGCGTGACGGCGCACACTGCGAACGTCCCATCCTCGAGCAGGTACTTGGCCACCGAGCCACCAGCGTTGCCAGTTGCGCCAAAGACGACGATGACCTTCTTTGCAGCGGTCGACATTATTGTAGTAGGTGAGGTGTGAAAGTGGATGTCGAGTTGAGTGGTGCTGATGTTCTGATAGGTGAACGACGCGTGCTTTTATACCTAGCTCTGGCTTGTGTGTGGCTAAGAGAGGGCCTTCGCCCGAGAAGGCGAATGGTTTGTGAAGCTCTGATGAGTGAGCAAACTACATGACTTTCGACTAATGACCTGCTGACACATGCTTGGACCTTCCTCTTTTGGAGCCTAAGCGCTGAAGCATTGACATGGAAGCAAATGAATAACGGAATGGAAATATCAGTGGTTGAAGGCGCGTTTCCGGGTTTCGCATACGGTGAGCTAACTGCTTAGAACTCAGTGTCCACGGACCCGTCGGTCATCCGCCGCCCGCACGAGGCCTTACAGCTGTTCCGGATTCGGCATGCGCCGGCCGGCGCAAGTCACCGCTCATGCCAAAAATTTGTCCGGGTTATATCTCAACGAAAATCGGTCGTGAAACAACAGTAAATATATCAATGAAGTGGGGCTACATGGGGCCTGTGCATGACGTCTTTAGTTTTTCAAAATTCATACATTTAAATTTTGACATTTTGTCCAAGGTATCCGGCCAATAGAGATATTTACATTGCATTTATACCCCAAATAACCACATCCAAGGTTAGCAGTAGGTCTTTCAAAGTGCACTGGCTATGTGGATTGATATGCGAACAAGTGATGGTGTCGTCGTGCCAGGAAAGACGACAAATGCAACTAAAATCTGAGGTATCCTGCCTTTTATATGAAGACCTGAGGGTTTCATGTAAGATTTATTAGCCAAAATATACTTAAAATTGGAAACGCGAGCATGACAGGGCCAGATTGCATTCAGAGGGACGATGCGGTGGTGTACTACAAACCAGCTGGCAGCCGGAGCCGCCGATTGTACCGCCTATATCTCTGTCAGAACTTCACAGATTTGAACAAAAATAATTAATTTAGAATGCTCCAAGATGGAGAAAATGAACTGTGTAGTTAAATATGAGATAAGACGAAAAATTAAAAAATGCCATTTCCCCATGTTCATCTTTTTTAATTTTTCGTCTTATCTCATATTTAACTACACAGTTCATTTTCTCCATCTTGGAGCATTCTAAATTAATTATTTTTGTTCAAATCTGTGAAGTTCTGACAGAGATATAGGCGGTACAATCGGCGGCTCCGGCTGCCAGCTGGTTTGTAGTACACCACCGCATCGTCCCTCTGAATGCAATCTGGCCCTGTCATGCTCTGCGTTTCCAATTTTAAGTATATTTTGGCTAATAAATCTTACATGAAACCCTCAGGTCTTCATATAAAAGGCAGGATACCTCAGATTTTAGTTGCATTTGTCGTCTTTCCTGGCACGACGACACCATCACTTGTTCGCATATCAATCCACATAGCCAGTGCACTTTGAAAGACCTACTGCTAACCTTGGATGTGGTTATTTGGGGTATAAATGCAATGTAAATATCTCTATTGGCCGGATACCTTGGACAAAATGTCAAAATTTAAATGTATGAATTTTGAAAAACTAAAGACGTCATGCACAGGCCCATGTAGCCCCACTTCATTGATATATTTACTGTTGTTTCACGACCGATTTTCGTTGAGATATAACCCGGACAAATTTTTGGCATGAGCGGTGACTTGCGCCGGCCGGCGCATGCCGAATCCGGAACAGCTGTAACATAACATATGAGCGGCATGGATATAAATCATTGCATATTCCAAGCAATGATGGTGGTGTTCCGATACAAATCAAATTCTAGCGCACAGTAATGTTATGTTAGAAAGAAGATTCAGCCACAGTAAGATCCTCACGACGTTGAGCACTTGGGAAACTAATTCAAGAAAAAGTCATGAGATACAATGGCGACACCAACTCCATCAATGACGAAAACATTGCACCCAACAAAGTCAAGAAGCATAATCAATTTAGGTGAGAAGGATGGGATCATTCTAGAAATCACGGCGAGAGCTCCCCGGGTGTTAGTGGTCGAGGAGCGTAATGGTGGTGACCGCCCGCCCGCCCGCCCCCCCCCCGCAGTGCCTGCACAGCAAGCTGACAGAGCGGAGTAGTATCTTCCAGCGTACTTCACCTCGCTCCTTGCAGCGGCTGGAAAGGTGTCATAAAGTGTCGGACCTAGGCGTATCAAGCCCGCCGAATCGCACGCGATGGAGAGAACGGCTGCCCAGCTGCTCCGTTGCTTCTACCGCACTTGGCCTGGGAACAGCCTTTTACCCGGGTTTCTATAGGTTGAAGACAATGTTCATGAGGTTGCCCCGGGCTTGGGGCTACTGATAGTGCTAGATGAAACCTTGGGAGAGTCCATAAGCCACCGGGCTGGCTGGGGCGTGATAGGCCGTCGCCCCGATTCTAAATTTTGCTGGCTGGCTGGCTGGCTGGCTGGCTGGCTGGCTGGCTGGCTGGCACTACATAACGGCTTCGAGCAGGGACCCGGCGGCTACATCTTGGCGACACACGCGTTGCAGAACCACAGCGTTGCGTTGCGCCGAGCTGCTCTGCTCAACTGCTGATGCCACCCCTTCCCCTTCGAGCTGCAACTGCACCGCTCAGGAGTCAGGAGTCAGGCCAAGTAAGAGGGCGGCCATCCCACTTCGATGATCCACGAACACTTTACAGTAAGGAAAAAGCAAGTAGCGGAACGTGGCCAAGCGTACTTGGCTTGGTATCGTGTGTTGACATTTTTGCAACTTTCGTGTGTGTTTGTTACTATACAGAGAGGGAGAGACCAAGACTCGAGGAGTGGTAAGGGTGAGTGCAACAGAGAGGGCGAGAGCGAGGGCGGTAGCGAGACGGGGGGTTAAGTTACCCAGAAAGAAAAAAAGAAAGCAAACGAGAAGCCTCGACCTGTGTTATTGCAAAAGCCTCAACTCGACCTCGCGTACTCTCGGTGTCCAAACATCTACCTCGCCGCCGCCGCCGCCGCCACGGGTACGGACCCAACGCCAGACGCCCCAAGAGACACTATCGAGCACCGGACACGCCGCGCCCCACTCGCGCGCAAGCTCCTCTTCCCACGCGGCCGGCGGCGGGGGGTCGTGCGCACACGCCGTGCGCCAATGACGCAACAACCGCGGGTCCTGGGAACTCGTCGAGCCCATGATGCCGCCCCGGCATCGTCGACACCACCCCCAAAGCCCACGAGCTCGCGCTGTTGGTGGTACTGCGACGGATGCGCTTTATGCATATCGGCCGGATGCAGAAACAGGCCTCCGCCTCCGACGACGCCGATCACGTCGAGTCTGGTGAGTGCGGTGAGTTTAGGAGCGAGTTTGGCGGTGAAGGGGCGGGCGAAGGCTTCGTCGGTCTGGAAGCCCATGTCGGAATCGACGACGAGGTGTTCGAGTTCGGGCAGTTCGTCTAGACGGGCGAGACGGGTGGTGCGGTGCTCGACGCTGCCGCGGGTGTTGAGCAGGAGCCTCAGGGCGCGGGTGGGCACGGTGGCGGATTTGAGCGCTTTGACGAGCCCGACGAGGTGGTCGGTGTCGCAGATGTTGAGGATGTCGACGCTGTGTACGGGTCGGCGGGGGACGTACGCGCAGACGCCGGCGATGGGCCGCGGAAGCGTTGGAGGTGGGGGTACGAGGTTTGGGTCGAGGTCGCGGAGGGGGAGGAGGGCGAATTCGAGCGAGGTGAGGTCGGGGAAGCAGCGTAGGACTTTGCGGGTGTCGCATGGCAGCGAGATGGTGAGACAACGTACGTGTAACTTGAGACGTCGGTGGGTGAGGGTGCTGAGAAGCGGGTCGTCGGCGTGGAGAGTGTGGAGTGTGGGTGCGGAGAGAACGAATTGAGTGAGGGCGTCGGCTTCGGTGTCGTCGCCGGCCGACAACGAGACATGCTTGCGAACGACGAGGGTGCGCAGATGTACTAGCTTGAGACGCGTTGGCGTAGGCAATGGACATAGGTACGCATGATCGAGTTCGAGGCGTGCGAGGTGGGTGAGTCTATACAAAGCGGCATGAACCTGAGGTGCGACCGAGATACGTCTGAGTTCGACGCGTCGGAGCTTGCGGGCGTGACCGATGATCTGAGCGAGTGGCTCGATGGCGAGAAGAAAGTCGATGTAGCGGAGTTGAACCGAGTCTTGGTCGTCGCGCGAGTCGACCACGAGCCGACGGACGCGAGACCGTACGGGCTTGTGCAACCGGAGCAGCTCGGCGACGTGTGCCACCCAGCCTCCCATGTCGAACCCTCCTTCTCCTCCTCCTCTGCTGGTCCGCACTCGGTTGACGATAAAGACTTCGACGAGCAGCCGCGACAAAGCGTGTGCACGTAGTTGCCGGTCTACACGCGCCATGCTTGCCAAGTCCCGCGGCCAGGGCACCTCCGCGCAAGGCACACCCAAGTGCTCGAATATCTGCAGCCACACCTCGGCGGCAGCATGCTGATGTGCACCAGGCCAGACATCCCCGAGGCTCGTAGTCGCAAGTGATTGTCGGAGGCAAACCTGCAGCACTCCGCGTCGCGCCTCTAATCCTACCCAAATACTAAATAGGCCCATCCCCGTCGTGCCCACCTTAAATCTTCATTGTTCCTTCCCAATCCCGATTGCCCCAACATGCCAAGATTCAGATTTTTTCATATATTTTTAACAATCAAGAATTCCAACTGGCGCTGCAGGCACATGTCTTGCACTTGCAAAAATGGTACCTGCCCCAGGGGAAGGGAGGTCGTGCACACAGCGCCCTGACGCCCTCTCGGTAGCCGAGCGAGCCAGCACGTGAGCGCAGCACCTCTTGTGCGCACACCCAGGCTCGACTCGCACGTAAAAGTCTGCAGGGGTCTGCGTCCCCATCTCAGTCGTCTGATCTTTACTGCTGTTGCCTAGAACTGAACAGAACAGATCGGGCTCTCTCGCCTGGTGTCTGATCATCGCTGCGACTGCAACTGCAACCGCCAGGCGCCAGGCACCAGTGGCGTTTAGAATTCTTTTCCAACCCTGCAGCATCCGCGGCAAAAAAAAGTCCGTTTCTTCTTTTTCGTGGTTCGAAACACGGACGGACGTCCTTCGACCAACGTAAATCTTAGGATCAGATCTGGCACTTCGTCCATCACAATTCGCAAAATACTTCCGTTTCAACAAAACTTCAATGCGACCGCAAGCCACACGTTCAATTTCCCCAAAACGGTGCAGCTCTCGAGATCTGCCGGTCCTTAATATTCGGGATCGATGTCATATTCATGATCATATCGCACGCGGGAGCCGAATTAGCTTGAAATAGAAAAAATTGTCTAATAGTAGGCCCAATGGCAAAATGTGACGGAATAAGCGTCTCTGTATGCAACCCCCCGGGTTGCTCTAGATCGCGTCCTCGGTGATTGAACGCACATAGAATGACTAAATTTAAGCACACAAGTACCGGTACCACGAGGTTTTAGTATGGTGTGGTATGGGTACATGTGGCGGATTGATGTGGCGCTATCATCAGCTGTTTGATAGGAAACACGACTTGCCAGCGTTAGCATTCAAAGGGAAAAAAACTGAACGAAAATAAATAAAATAAAATAAATAAAAAAACGGCACAGTCAGAAACTTCTCAGACGGGACGGAAGCCAGACCTCCTCAGGCTGGGTCGAGCCCGAGGCCTCGTCTCTAGGGGGTCGGGGTGGTGGCGTCTACGGTCTATCTATCTCCCACCAGGCCTCGTGGGAAAGTGTAATGTGGGCTGTTCAATGTCGGCTCTAGCCTCTGGACTCTACAGCCTCGACTTTGGGACTCTGGAGGTGGCGAGATCAAATCGAAACGATGGAGGGTGCAGATCGTAGTGTTAATACAGCATAGATTTAGATACATCAACTTTACCCGCTGCTAACAAAACGCGCTGTGACCGTGACAAATGACAGAGACGGACGGCACACACACCACTTGGTTAGAGTTAGACTGCACCTGTGTCTATTCGGGTCAAGGGGTCAAGGGGGATTTTGTGGCGACATGATACGGCCTGAAGCCGTGTCGTGTGCGTGTGATGTGGTGTGGTGTATACGATTTCGTGCGGTGCGGACAGGGTCGGATCGTGAATGCATGCAGCAAGTCTTTGATTTCTGATGTATATTATTGAGTAAAATCTCTCTGGAATTGCACTGGAATTCGAGACGCGAATAAAATCCTGCCGTTGTCTTTTGCGCGGCTGTCCCTCCCCTTCGTTTGGTGTTGCATGGTTTTAACGATATTAGTTTCGCTCAACATTTTCTCTGAAATAATTGAGACAATCAACGCGTCTTGCAGCTATCAGTAGTATCTGTGGAGACTAAACAGTGTGACGGGTGGAGTGAGGGTAACTGTTCGGCCAACCCGTCGGGCCGTCACCGCTGCCAGTGTCACCTTCCCGAGGTATAGTCACTGTGACTCTACGAGGTAGTGTCCTAGAAGCTTTCACCGATGCCATGAACACAATGATGAAGAGCTATAGTCCTACGAGGCACAAGCGCTCTGCTGATCTAGTCTTCGGAGAACTGACTGCTGCTCCTGCATACCACCAGGTCCATCTCCATTCATTAGTTAACAAATTCTTCAAGGTGTATTTGCTCGGCATGTATGTCGCAAATACATGGGACGGAGCCGACGAGATGGACATCCATGTAAGATTCAGCAAGGCGCGGGAATCGGAAGCGTGAGCACGAGATTGTAAAACCGAGTGCAGAAGGCCCAACGTTGGCAAAGTAAGACGTGAATGAATCGAAAGGGCATGGTAGCAAGAATACCTTGACTCAGAGTGGGGATCTCACTACTGCAGATAGTTGAGCAACTTGACTGCACGGTTCTCCACTACTGGGATCATATCGCCGGTGTAGTTCACGTTGTTGTGCCTCTTGCAGATCGGGATAATGAGCACGTTTTTTGCGCCAGGAAGAGGACGAAAGGCGGTGGTTCCCAGGATAATGTGGCCTCCGACCTGTCCGGCCATACCAGGGGTGCATGGAAAGCCGCCCGGATAGCCCAGCGATGAGCATTGCAATGGCTGTCGCATTGAACACGCCATTCCAGAGCCCGATCCACGATGTTTCGCCGTGAGGCTTCGGATCGGGAGTGCTCCCGAGCACATTGGCGAATTGAGTGCCCGGCGCGAACGTTGTGGTGCCACCAAAACTAGATCTGATGTCCCAAACTTGGATCTGGCCCTCGATTTTGCGCTGATGGAGCTCATCGTAGCTGCAAACAAACTTTCCATCCTGCACGACGAAGCAGAGCTTCTCGTACATCTCCAATGGCAGCTCTGGAAGAGTGCTGCGAACAGTCACGGTGATACTCTGCGCCTTGAGGGCGGTAACCAAGGCTCGGCTGGCATCTCTGGTGAGGTCCTTGAAGATCTGGGAGGCGCCGGGCATGAGCGGAGAACGAGTGTTCCAGTACCCGTTGCGGTAGATTTCGTCGGCGGCGAAGCCAGCTGAGGAGGCGCGCTCAAAGCACGACGCATCCTCTCGGTCCTTTGGGAAGGTCATGAGAGTCATGCCGTCTGCTGACTCGTAGTCCTCGTCGCAGACTGTGATGCAATTTACGCCTCCCTCCACGGTGTAGGTGTAGCGGAAGACGAGGCGGCCGATGAGAGGCGCGTCCTTCAGAGCGTGAATGGTGCCCAGCTCGAAATCGGAAGACGTAAAGACGTGCTCGCCCTCATCAAAGTTGACCTGAACCTGCTGTGCTGCTCCAGTGAGCGAGAGAGTGGGCACGCTGTACGCGACGTGCTGGCCAAACGAGAACGAGACGCTGAATATGGTGGAGTGTTGGAGGAGTGCTCGATAGAGGACTGGAAAACATGGAGCGACAACAGCCAGACCGCGCTTTATACGTCTCTACAGTGTACCGGCGGCCATGAAGCCGGAGTAGGTGATATAGCGTACCGGTTGCGAGGTCATATGATATGTGTTTGCAACATATTAGAACAGGGGGAATATCACTACCTCCAGCTTCGAATTGAACACAAGTTGCGGATGCAGCCGTTCCCTGGAACTCAGCTGGTATCGCCCATGGAAAACACCCAGATGACAAGTTTTGGGACTAGTCAATGTGGTATAAAACATCCCTAAACCCTGTATCGGATCGGTCCAAATGCTCATCAGTTCGGGTCCGCTCGCCGTGGTTTCGTCCATTATTCGGGTCTAGGGCGACGTAATTTAGCGGAGCGCGCAAAAATGCGATGGACTTGTTATCGTAGGATGCACAGTCCGAGCTATAAGTTCCTAACCCTAAACGGCTTTGTGTCCTGCGTACGGGCCGGCATGCGCTGGTCAAATTTTCTCAATTATAACTGCTCAGCAGAGCAATGAGAGTGAAGCAAGAAGTCATAGACTAATGAGTCCGCGCACGGGGTTTTCCGGTCAAGGGGTGATCCGCCAGGCATAGTGTTATGTAAATCGAAGGGTCCACCTCGTTTGAGAGGCTTATACCCACTAGCGCCGTTGTGAGCCTCATATCTTCCCCGCAAACATTGATCTTATCATAGCTTATCTACGAAGTGAATCTTAATTCTAAATTACTGCAAAACAATGTGAAATCGTCGAATATCTTCGCTTTCGCGAATTGATCACTACATTTTTTGATGCAGACCAGAGATGTAATGAAAAATAGTTTTGTTTGGGAAGTTTGGCGTGGGCTCGCGGTGAACGGTTCCCGCTACCACCGTAATCGCCTCCCGGTATAGATCTTGAGCCGGTCGGCACTTGATTGCCGACGACCGGATGTGGGTGGATTATGCGAGCTGCCAGAGCCTTTCCGCGGAGAATGCCTGGACTGCTTGTCATCAAGACCATAAGACGTGTAGTGCTGACCGATTACACTTGTTTACACTGTACCCCATCTGTGCGGCAATTGAGACTAAGATGAGGAACGGTATGACATGCGGGCACATGGCTGGAACTACTGTATGTAGGGGATGTCACGTTGAAACTACAGGGGTTGTCATTTGGATTTAGAGAGTACAGCATCTGCACGGATAAGACAGCAGGACCAATATGAGACTGCAATTGGAGATACGTTCAAGGACCTCAAATACAAGGGCGGCAATCTATTTGCATAGTCCGTGATTAAAGATTGGAGCTGCGACGAGCTCCTCGTGTGGACGCGCTGTCACAACACCCTTTGGTTGTACACCCACATACCCGGCGCGTCATCGAGTACGATGGCAACATCGTTCTCCGGTTGCTCCGCCGCAGGATCTTCTGCAAGCCCGGGGCCGGCACTGGCGTGTGTGAGGACACTGTCGTTGGTCAGTGGCCACTCTACGAAGCGATCCTCAGGAAGAAGCCAGAAAGTGCCATTTGAGGATTACGCATGACTTGGTCCATCCGACTTTAACCAGACTTTGGCAAGCTTTGCATCTTCCACATCCAGGCACGTCTTAGATGCCCAGTTGACAATACGGTGGGAGCATTGTTTGAGGTCGAGAGAGCAATGGAAGGACGAAACTGGTCTGTTGGTCAAGTTGGATCCTCTTCGTGCCGCCTCCCTTTTAGAGCGGAGAAAAGAAAATCAAGGGACGTATGGCAATGCTGAATTTGCTGTATTGGTTGGACGGGTACGAGAGGCTTCTAGGTTGTACCGCAGTGTCACTGATCAATCAAAAAGCATGTTGACGATGTGCATGAGTCGTGCCAGAAGGGCTTGGCCGCGCCGAGTTGCATAGATTCAACCTAAACGTGATACGAAGTCGAAAGCAGTTGGGCGAAGATTGCGACAGACGTAGGTCCGATCTCGAGAGACTGAACATCCGGTAATTGATGTCTGCAGGGCTGATATATCTGAATGAGTGACGGGCAAAAAGTACTGCTGGAAGCCAAATTCGTCGTACACAATCAGGTTACACATCGACTGGTGGTGGTACGAGGTGCCGGCGCATGCGCTACTTCAATACGCAAGAACATTGACAAAATGAAGGCCCCTGGTGAGTAACCAATTGTGGTGGGTGGTAACACCTATTTAAGACTAACGGCGCGGACGAAGACCCGAGTGGCACACGCTGCATTGACCAGCTTGACTGAGGATCCGTTTGACGATCGAGTTGGTGACGGAATGACAGATGACAGACAGCAATCGTAAGCTTCGGCGAACGCGGTCTGCAGTGCCGTGACGCGAGCGACACAATGAGGAAGAGCGTTCGAGATGCGTGCGTTGAGCGTTCCAATCAAGATATCCGGCTCAGCGGTGGCCAGCCTCGCGAACGACCGCACAAACAAAACTAAAGCGTGCAGAACTGCATAAGATCACGGCGTAGTAGTGCGGTGGTTGTGCGTTGGCGAGTCATTGCGGCGTGTGTTGTGTATGTGCTGAAACCTGCGTCGAAGCAGTCGTAAGCAGCGGATGTATTTGGCTCAACTTAAAACTCCGGTTCTTGAGCCTTTCGCCAGTCGATAAACGATCTTGAACTGTATGGATCAAAGAAATCAACATCAGAAACAGTCTCAAAGACTAAAATGACTGTGATTGGGTGTGTGTCGGTGTAGCCTTTGCTGCGCCTCATCGCAATACATCCACTCGTCCCGTCGCAAACTGGTGATGACGCCGATGTTTTTTTTTATTTGCACTCCATCCCTCGTAGGGGGAATACCGTGCAAATCGCGGGTTTTCAACCATGAAATGGGATCGAAGGCTCTGCATGGCCTTCGCTTCCCTTTCCGCGAGAATATGGTTTGGTCCACAGTGTGACGGTTTGCGAGCTGGCCCGCTTTTGCTGTAAAAGATCGCGTCGAAGAGTATGACCTACCTGGAAGACAGGTGGGTTGGAGCACCCTCGCCAGTTACGACACAGCTGCACGCAACTGGCAGGCGGGAAGGAGGGAGGAACTGTGCTGCGAAGCTACTTTGATTATATACAAATTTTGGAGCATACGTCATTCTCCGGCGCTGACTTTGAAAGTCACAATTCTTAATCCCGAGCGATCCTGAGTATTACGTTGCAATCCCGAGTGATCGCGAGTAATTTTGCGATCGGTTGACATCAACTACCAACAAGAATAGAGTAATGCATTTATAGCCTCGTTCATGGTACCTTTTGGTCAGTAGCTGATCCAAATGGCACATGGTTCCGCCTAATTTAGAGTCGGGCACGACGCGAGGTTCGACTGTGATGATACAGCAGTATTACTCAGACACGCTTCATTGCGGAGTGGGGCACATAGTCTACGCAGCTTTTCCCTAGGCAGTATTTTTGATGCCCGAAGCGGTGTCGGTGCGCGCGAAAATGTGGCAAGGTTCCAACCGGCCCCGGCGCGGCACCTCGGAAGCAACGATCCACATGAATTTCCTCTCCTCCTTCAGCTATTCCACAGACTGATGATATACAAAGCTATTTTTCAGCGAATACTCAGTAAGATTTGGTGAGCTGGTAAAATAAACCGAAGGGAGGCCATGTGAATCAATCTTTTTTGTTCACCCCTTTGACCCGATTTAGTCCTGCTCGGGCAGACAGCCAAACATCAGGGTGTTTTTAGACACCAGAAGCTTCATGCGGTGGTCAGGCTTGACATCACGTTGTAGAATTCCGACACGGCGCAACTATTTGTGAAAGTCCCGGTGGTTCTTTAATTCCGGGCGTTTGGGCCAGTATATACATGTGGTAGATACACACAAAGGCGCGCAAATTATATGTCGTGGCAAAAAAAAAATCTGCTCACCAGTGGTGATTGTGGTGATTAGCAGGTTCGTGTCTAGAAATTGAGAAAGGCAGGACATATCGAGGCGTTGTCCAATGACCAAACGAAGTAGCATTAAAATTTATCAGAAAGATTGAAGAGGGCGAAGAAGAGAAGCGAGAATTCTCTGGAAGAATAAGTGCTGGCGCAGGGCAAGTTACGAAAGACGGGCGAGAACAACGCAGCAATGACGGGACGACGCGATCGATTAGGAACCACAAGAGCAGACGCTCAAAAAAGGCATCGAACGTTCCGACGAGACAGGATAGCGAACTCATTGTAGTACTACTATACGGCTAACTCGAACTCGTACGTCTACTTTAAAGCTGTCACTTCGTATCATCAGCACACTCCTCAGCAACTTCCTCAAGATCAGCCCCTCAAGATCAGCCCGGGTCCGAACTACTTTGTCTCCGCCTTCGCGACCACAATTGAAGACGCCACGGCGATCAGATCTGTCGCAGCGAATTTGAGTCCGCCGAACACCCGGGCATACATCCAGGCAGGATACTGCGTTTAGTTCCTGCACTTGCATTCTCATGCAGCTCAGGCGGTCAGCACTGGCAATTGTTCACGGCCACCAGCGCGAACACGCAGCTTGTACCGAGCCAGGACATCGCGAAGACAGCATCGGACTTCAACATTTTCTCAATAGACACCCGAACGTCTACCACCTTGCAGTGCGAATCTCAAATACATACGTGTTCCTCTTGCGAGCATATTTGAGGCTGAAACGTCATCTGCAGGTCTACGCAGATCCTGGTATCTATGGCTCTTTCACAACAAAAACCGCACAGGGTAAGTTGACAACGGCTCCTTTCATGTTGCATGATCTGAACTGGCTGCCACCTGCAAGAAAATGATCTTGGTATCGACACCGCAAAAACCTAATGACTCATTTTCAACAAGTCGAATGAGTAATATGTGGCGCTGCAGCACGTTCTCCAACCGACTGCGACCAACTACGCCGATGCGAGCACTTTTCACATTCTTCTGTAATGTCAAGGCCGCGTTCCCGAATATCTTGATCTCGCAGGTTAGTCAACGGTGCCGCAGCATTGGTTTTAACTTGAAGTCTCTGCCGGTACTGAACTGGTGCTAGCGCTGCGTCATACATTCTTCAAGCCGTCGCCGGGAACGCCGGCATGATTTTCTCCCAGCCAACTCTTCCTTGTATATGACAGCTGAGCAGATGGGTCGGTGATGGAGGAACCTACCAGGTTGAGGCTAGCAATGCTACCAAGTTATATCGGTGAGCCGTCGTCCTGCATCCATCTTCCTCTAGACCCAAACGCTAAACAACGGATGCGTGTAGCTCTACGATGGATTCCTATTTAACAAGTTCTCGAACAAAACACCGCCTGGTAGGTCCTGGCGAACCGTTGCCCGCGCCGCCACCAATTCGAGCAACTCCCATATGCTTTAACGACGCGCGCGCGGAATGTTGGCATGGCATCGGCGCGTATCGTCTGGTTTACATCGGCAACTGAGGCGTCTTCTTTTTCTCTTCGTCTTGTTTCTGTTTTCCCGAACACACGCCTTCGGTCTTGGCTGCAATGATGATCTGTACACTAATATCTAACCCTCCACGTCTTAACTTCGACTGAATGACAACAGAATTCATTTTGCAAAGCGCGAGTACATCAAAACCGCCCATCGACGACAAGCCAAGTGTTCACACTCCACACCCACACATTCGTTTCAAACGTCGCACCGCGACTTCTTAGTGTCGCCAAGCCCGTTCGCGGTTCAACCTGGCTCCTTCGCGATTTGCGAAATGAACCCTCGGGATCGCGGTGATATAGAAAATGCTTGGCCGCCACCCGAGGCAATCCCATCAGGGAGGTGTTCTAAAGCGGCTTGGCGTTGGGATCGGCAAACTCTGAGTGCTCTCCTCCGCGGAAGAAGCGGTCGCAAGTACTTTAGTACCGTACGATCCGCTCGTCTCGGGAGGGGGGCTCGGGCCCGCGGAGCTCGGTCGCCATCGGAAGGCCGTTGGAACTTGGGGAGCTCAGAGCGGTGCCGCTTTCGTGTTCATCGCGAGGTTCGTGTTCAGGGGCAGGGGGCGCGCTCCTTTCGAAGACATCCTATAGCGGGTTGAGCTTGATAAGCGTTTGGGTAGAGGGGTTACAGGTGCACGAAAGGAGGCGGGAACGCTGGTGACCTTTGGAGGGGCTCAGTCCTGAGGACGCCGGCATCAACGATGGCAAGGAGGCCGATCTCTTCGAAAAATTCGAGGGAGGCCTCGGCAGTTTCGCAATGACCGTCTCTTACAGCGCATAACCCAAGCATTTTACAACTGTTCTGGAGATAGTGGACGTGTTGAGCCGTCGTCGTCCGTGTCTCCCGAAGAAACTCTGAACATGGGCTCGCGAGCAAACAAACACCCCGCACCGCTGCGGTCCCGTCATCATCATCATCATCATCCCCTGGCATTGGACATTGGCACTGGTAGGGAGGCGCCGCCTCGATGCCCGCCCGACACACACACTGACACAACTGACACACACACGCACCGCACCGCACGCGATGCGATCACGCCCGCAACAGCCGCCACGGAAGCGCAGGTCCCAACCAGTCGCATGCTGAGGATACTGATATCCCAGATCACGACTGCCGCCCCGCCGGAATCGTACGATGAGAGAGAATGATAGGTGTATAACCGGCCGGGGGGGGCAGACGGCTTCTTTGCAAATTTACTACTGTACGCACCCCGTCCGGTTACATTTATTGGCCGCAATTATCGTTGCAATGTCGTTGCCGTCGCCGCATGTCGCGGTGACAAGCCGCCCCTCGACACAGGTTTCGCGCCAGAAGTCGGATGGCGGTCGTGAGGGGGGGGGTTGGACCGTCGCGCGCTCAAGCGCTGTGCTCGGGAGCTAAGAGGGGCATGCTTTGTATTACGCAGCAGCGGTAACGCGGTGGCCCGCGGTCTTAATAAGCCCTGCGGCGAACGGTAAAGTTCCAATTTGCTGGCCTGCGTTTTGAATTTGATGCATGCATGCCGCAAATGCGGCAATATCACAATATCACACACACACTCCCGGCCCGCGCGGGTGTGCGTTATCATCTGCGGCCGTTGAGGCGTTTCCCACTCTCACATTCCGGATGTGTAGCTCTCGGGCGAGGTGGGTTGGTTTGACAACGGAAGCGAATGCTCGGAATGCGGATGGGAGGCTGGGGAGAGATGCGGGTGAGAGGAACAGTCCGGGAACGCGGATCGACTCGCGGTGCCACGGCAACAGTTGTTGTCCGAGCAAGCAAGCAGTGAGAGATAGATTCGCTGGCTGGCTGGAGCGGAACCACCACCACCACCGGGCCAAAACGTAGCTGAAGAGGGAAAGGAGGTTGCGGAGATGTTCGGACAAAGTGTACGAGCGCAGCAGCCCTGTGAGGCCCCCCCCCCCGGGGCGCTCCTTCACAAGTCCAAGACGGGCTCTGAGGATCCGACTAGAAATTCCGACGGCGGGGTTAGCTCAAGTTTGTAACTTTGAGGGATGGCTGCCTCTCGTGGAAATGGGGCAATGCTTGCTGACTTGGCCGCGGACGATGTTTGAGCGTGCAAGATTGTTCCCCGACGTCATCGTGCGACCGATACAGGAATTCCGCGGACATGTTGCAGCGGGTGTCGGGACGAGTCAGGCCAGGTAGGAGTATGAGATTTCGGGTTCGGCGGGCCACCGTGCTCGGGTGGCCGCTGACACCGCGCGGCTGAGAGCAGCAGCGGCCTCCCGCGGGAGAACTCAGATCATCCAACATGATTACATTTTGGAAACCCACACGCCGTGTTTGTTGAACGGGCCGGGAGGCGAGCAGACGGTGGGCGGCATTGCCGTCCGGGCAATCGTGCCGAATTGCCATGAACTTGGCCGCCAGTGAGATTTGTGAAATTTGATGCGGGCGGGTTTCACGGATGATTCAGCGCGTGCCGCCGTTTGACCGATCGATACACTCCGGGGAGTGGAACTGAATTGAGAAGTAGAGAATATATGTAATTTGGTGGGTGGTAATAGGGGCACGTTGTGGTGCCTGCTGCTCTGGGACGAGGGTCACTTATGACGGTGCTGTCGTGATGAAACGTTTACGGTACGGCGGGTCCAGGTTTAGAGCAAAGCAAGGCAAGCCGAACGGCGAAAAGGCACTGGGCACAAGTTCGGACGAGTGACCGATGACGACAACTACGGGATATAACTTTTGTGAATCCACAGCTAAATGGGGACTGTAACGACTTTCGACTTGGTGGCGATTGGCGGAGGCACGGGCGGCCACTCTGAGATAGGGAATGACGCCAGGGATGAGAAGCCTAATCCGTTCGCCGAAAGGCAAAAAAAAGGGGGTTTTCGGCTCGGCTCGCACGGGGAATGTGGGCGCCGGGGGTGGTGAGCTGGGCAGGCAGCGAGTCGCAAGTGGCAGTCGCAAGTGGCGTTTCGCGGACGGACGGAGTCGGAATGCGTGCCACCCGCGGTCTCGCTCTTCTTTTGTCGGTCGTGTGCGCGCATTTGTTGTTGCGATGGTGCGCCACCTAACCCCGCGCGGCCATAGGGGGTTCCCGTTGAATCCCACGCTTATAGATCATCCCCGTGCGCTGTTTTCGTGCGGCAAAGTGTTGGGCGACAAGTGGAATCGTTACCTCGAGCTGTTGGCTACTGACAAGACCGAAGGGTGCGTTGCTGTTGCTGCTCGGCACGTATATCCTCTTGTGTGTGACCCTGACCGGCCAATTTTCCAAGTGAGGCGATGGACGCGCTGGGTCTGACGCGGTACTGTTGCCGCCGCATGGTCCTCACCCATGTCGACCTTATCGAAAAGCTGTTGCATTACAACCGTCCGTCGCTCTGTAATCCAATTCGCTGTGATCTTCTAATTCTGTATCTGCAGCTATGGAGCGCGGCAAGGATCGCCCGCGGTTCGACGCGTCGAGGGGCGAGGTAGCTCTTGGGTCGTAACTTGTAGCATTAGAACAAAAACGTATTGATTGCCTGCAAAGAGCTGTCAATTGTGCAAATGAAATGAAGTGGGATAAATTTGGTCGCCGAGGAGACGCGGGGCTCGGAAGGTCCGGGATCGGGGGGGCCCTGTTTGGCGTCTGGTCGGTTTACGAATCGGGTGTAGTGTTTGCCGGAGTTCGATATAAGTGGGCGGCTGGCTCTGATTTCGTCGGTTGCACTCTCCAAAGTCCCCCCCCCTCTTACCACTCCTCCTCCTCTCCCGTCCTCGGTCTCCGCCGACACACCCCCCGCCCTCGCTGCCGCCGCTCGTGCCAGCCGCTGCGCCGTAGCACTCCTACTCTACAACTCTCCACCCCCCCACCCCCAAAGACAGCGTCGGCAGCAATGTCCGAACACGTCGAAAAGGAGGCTGGTCCCACCTCTGCACCCGCTCAAGACACAACCTCTTCCACTCCCGCACCCGCTGTCAAGAAGGAGCGAGAGTACAAGGAGTTTGGCCATGACCAGGTCAAAGCTACCCGTCAGTCCCAAAAAATCCCGCTAACTCGCCTGATTTTGCTGACGGCCCCCTTTTTCCCGCGCGCAGACGCTAATGTTGACATGAGCCAGGTTCGTTTCATAACAGCACTTGCCGTCAATCCTCACGACTAAATCTATTTTGCTAGATTGAGCTCAAGGCAGAGGACTTGTACGACAAAGAGAAAGTCGACCTCGAGACCATCGTCATCGACGATGTCTTCAAGCTCCTCCAGTGCGACGACAATGGTCTCTCCACCGACGAGTCTCAGCGCCGTCTCGAAATCTTCGGGCCCAACAAGCTCGAGCACGAGGAGCAGAACGCTTTTTTGCAGGTAAGCACGCACTCTTCCATCGGCCTGATCCGGCTCTCCATGCGGTTCTGATGAACTTGCCCCGCCCAAAGTTCCTCAGCTTCATGTGGAACCCGCTCTCGTGGGTCATGGAGGCCGCCGCGCTCGTCGCCATTGCTCTCTCCAACGGCGAAGGCCGTGCGCCCGACTGGCCGGATTTCGTCGGTATCGTCCTCCTCCTGCTCATCAACTCTGCCATCGGTTTCTACGAGGAACGCAACGCCGGTAACGCCGTCAAGGCCCTCATGGACTCGCTCGCCCCCAAGGCAAAGGTCCGCCGCAACGGCACATGGTCCGAAATCGAGTCGTCCGACCTCGTCCCCGGCGACATGGTCGCGTTCAAGATTGGCGACGTCGTCCCCGCCGACTGCCGTCTCACCGACGCCATCAACGTCTCGATCGACCAGGCTGCGCTCACCGGCGAGTCGCTCCCCGTCAACAAGAGCAAGGGCGACCAGTGCTTCTCCGGCTCTACCTGCAAGCAGGGTGAGGCCGAGGGTGTCGTTATCTCTACCGGTGCCAACACTTTCTTCGGTCGCGCTGCCTCGCTCGTCGGCCAGGACGACGACACGACGGGTCACTTGCAGAAGATTCTCGCCCAGATCGGTTCCTTCTGTCTCGTCGTTATCGGCATCTTCGTCATCGCCGAGCTCTGCGTTCTCTTTGGTGGATTCCGCTACAAGTACCGCCGCGGTCTCGACAACATCCTCGTCTTGCTCATTGGTGGTATCCCGATTGCCATGCCCACTGTCTTGTCCGTCACCCTCGCCGTCGGTGCCCAGCAGCTTGCCAAGCACAAGGCCATCGTCACCCGTATCACTGCCATTGAGGAGCTTGCCGGCGTTACCATTTTGTGCTCCGACAAGACCGGCACGCTGACGACCAACAAGCTCACGATCGACAAGAACCTCGTCAAGACCTACGGACCGTTCTCCGCGGACGATGTCATCCTTCTGTCGGCGTACGCGTCTCGCACGGAGAACCAGGACGCCATCGACGGTTGCGTTGTCGGCTCGCTCGCAGACCCTGCCCAGGCGCGCGCTGGCATCAAGCTCCTCGACTTCAAGCCCTTCAACCCGGTTGACAAGCGTACTGAGATCACTTACCGCGAAGAGTCCACGGGCCGCCTCAAGCGTGTCACCAAGGGCATGACTGGCGCCATCATCGAACTCTGCACGCGCAACAAGACCGAGGAACAGCAGGACGCTCTCTCGGCCGACGTCGAGGATTTCGCCGGACGCGGTCTGCGCTCGCTGGCCATTGCCTACGAGGAGCTCGACAGCGACGACCACGAGGCGGAGGGCAACGGTTTCGAGCTTATCGGCCTCCTCGCGATCTTTGACCCGCCGCGCTCGGACACCAAGCAGACGATCGACGACGCCATCGAGCTCGGCGTCAAGGTCAAGATGGTGACGGGCGACCAGCTGGCGATTGCAAAGGAGACGGGCCGCCGTCTGGGCCTCGGCGACCACATGTACCCCGCGGACGTGCTCAAGACGGGCAAGCCCCCGGCCGGCTCCAAGTTCCGCTCGATCGACGAGATGATTCTCGACGCGGACGGCTTCGCAGGCGTGTACCCCGAGCACAAGTACGAGATTGTCAAGCGGCTCCAGGCGTTGGGTCATTTGGTCGCGATGACGGGCGATGGTGCGAACGATGCCCCGGCGCTGTCGCGTGCCAATGTCGGTATTGCGGTCGAAGGTGCCACGGATGCTGCTCGCGGCGCCGCTGATATCGTCTTGACTGAGCCCGGTCTGTCGACCATGTGAGTTTACTATGATCTCGAAATGCGTGCGGTGCTGACTCTTTCTCCAGTGTTCACGCCATCCGTGGTTCGCGTGTCATCTTCCAGCGTATGCGCAACTACTCGATCTACGCCTGCGCCGTCACGATTCGTATCGTCGTCTGCTTCTCCATCCTGGCCTTTGCGTACAAGTTTGACTTCCCGCCGTTCATGGTCCTTATCATTGCCCTGCTCAACGACGGCACCATCATGACTCTGTCCGTCGACCGCGTTCTGCCCAGCAATACGCCCGACTCGTGGGACCTCACCGAGATCTTTGCATACGCCGTCGCCTACGGTCTGTACCTCACGGTGTCGACTGTCGCGCTGCTCGCCATCATCCTCGACACGACGTTCTTCCAGACAAGTTTGGCGCGACGATCAACGGCGACAAGGCGCTCCTCGGGCGGACGCACGCCAACGACCCCGAGATCCACATGATCATCTACCTCCAGGTCGCCATCATCTCGCAGGCGCTCATTTTCGTCACGCGCTCGCATAGCTTCTTCTTCATGGAGAGGCCGTCGTCGGCCCTCATGATTGCGTTCGTCATCGCCCAGGTCATCTCGTCCATCATTGCCGCCTACGCCAACTGGGGCTTTACGCAGATCCATGGCATCTCGGGTACTTGGATCGGCATCGTCTGGGTCTGGGTACGTTGTCAATCATTTCAGCAGGTTGAATGTTTGTTCTAACTCTTGTGTTTCTTCGCAGAACATCATCTGGTTCATCCCGCTCGACTGGATCAAGTTCGCGATGAAGGCGACCGTGATCAAGGCGCTGCGCAACCGCCAGCACCGCAAGGCGGTCGAGGAGGCAGCCAAGGCCGCGGCGCTCCCCGAGGAGGCTGGGCTCGCGCGCGTGCAGTCGCGCGCCACGTCGATCCACGAGTCGCTCTACTCGAACCGTGTCGGCTTCATTCGCCGTGCGGCGCGCCGCGTCGGATTCGGCAACGGCAAGGTCGTCAAGATGTCCAACACCGAGCTGCAGCGGTTCGGGTCTATCCAGGCGCATCACGCCGGACAGACGCTGGCGCGGAGGTGAGCTTTTTGTAAACCTTGCTTTGAGGCCTTTGTACTGATTTGATTGTAGCACGAGCCGGACGGCAGCAGCAGCACCATGAGCGGATGAGATGAGGGGTGGCGAAGTGCTATAGGTGGATTGGCGCTTGGGCGCGCGTGCATGGAGAGAAACGAGTCCGGAGCTGGAAGAGGAGGAGAAGAAACCGTTAAAATGGGGGCGCGTCGATAGGCATGGCCGGCACAACCACAAACCACACACATATCGCCTCACCCCCTGCATCTACACGAGCATTCTTCCCTGTCATCACAACACAACACATATCTCCTCGCTATAGAGAAACCGAGCCTTTTGCCTACAGTGCAACTCCCTCTTTCTCTCTTCCTCGACCGTTGTGGCTCCAGTTTCTCGAACCTCTCTCCCTCGTTCCCGCGCTTTTTTCCTTCCTTGTTGTCGCATAGCTGCTGCTTTTATTCTTGTCTTTGTCTCGACTCGCTCGCGTGCTAGGTGTCCCCTGTCTCTCTCTCTTTGTTCTGCTGCTCTGTCTCTGTTCCCCATCATTGTCATGTCCCGCTAATCAAATCGACATGTTTCACCCCTTGCCCTATCCCGAACCGCGCGTTTTCTCCCACTCCAGCTCCGAACCAACAATAACGTTGGTAAACAGATGTGTGTGTGAACCCTCCCCCGCGTTGCGTGCCCGTTTTAGACCTTTTATTTTTGTCTGTCTGTCGTCATCATCGCATCCATCGTCCTATTTTTTTGCTTCTTCGTGCCATTGTGCACGGGTCTTTTTGCCTCCCCACCCTTCGTCTGCCGCAACTACCTCCTGGGTCGCGCACATCCGCATCCCTCTCCTCCGCCCTCCTTCCGTACTATCGTTGTATTTCGGTGTACATCGTTGCTTTCCTTCCGTCGCACTTGACGCGGTTGGGCAAATGAAAAAGACATGCTTTTGCCATGATAGCTCTTGTGTTGGGTCGTAGATGTGGACGTTGGTGTGGTGTCAAGTTTATAAAGGTGTTTGATCCGCTATAGGGACTAGCCTGCTACTCTGGAATGTATATTTCACTCTGTCAAGTCCATACCGAAGGTCACCCGTGATCATGTTAAGGAACCTCAGGCTGTTTCACGAACTTGAAGGGTCTTTTCGAGGGTATACATTCGTGTCATGATACTGGTAAGATCTAGGGAGAAAGATGTTTCTTGGGGCTGTCTGCGCCGAACTGCTCGACGTATTGCTCTTCAGATGTCTCGAGCGAAAGGCCGTCTGGCTGCGGGCCTGCATCTTCAAATGTCGCATCAGGCTTGCCATCCTCATTGTATTCGGCATCCGACAGATGTTGATAGTCTACGTCTTCCAGCAAATCTTCAAAATTGTCGTAATATGCGTCCTCCGACGGATGTCTGCGTTCAACAATCGAGGACTCGAACAAGTGCTTGACCGGGCCCATTAACCCCGGCACCTCGCCCCACGGACCCTTCAAGAATCTGGTGTTGATGAGCTGCAGCTCGAACGCATCCTCGACGTTGTCCTGCACGGCCGTAACACGCATGTGCACGAGGCTAACCAGCGACGCGCAGTCTCCGAGATTGACCTCACAATCGCGAAAGATAAGCTTGCGGAGGGTTGGGCCCCATTTCGGCACGGGACCATCTCGATTGTCGCCTATGCCCGCGAGGGACCCAAAGAACACCTGGGGCTCTTGCTGAAGCATGCTGGGCGTTATATCGCGCAGCTCGAGCGTCTCGATTCTCTGAAGGCCGTCCAACGCCGTGGCGTCGTCGTAAGAGAAAAACGCCCCTCCCTCGCCCTGAGGCTCTACGGTAGTAAGGATGAGGTGCCTTACAGACGGGCTGAATGTCGCAAACACATCGCGCAAGTGGTTGAGTGGTTCAACGCTGACGACGAGCGTGTCGACATTTGGCACGTTCAGGTACTTGTCCCAGCGTTTATGTTCGAAATGGTAGAAGCCCAGGAGCCCGAGACGGCGAAGAGCAGGCAAGCTCACTGGATTCGAAGGAGGTTCCGCCAAGAGGCTTGACCTGCTTCGGAAAGGGTAATACATGTGGAGTTCCTCAAGCGCAGGCGTCATGGCGAGTGCAGCCCACAATGGGGCATCGCTATTCAAACCACGAACGCCGAAGTGGAGGCACTTTAGTCTGCGCAGTGTAGTGGCTGGGACCATTAACGTTGCGTGGCTGGCTAGCGTATGGAGATTCGGACAGCCCTGAAAGTAAAATCGCTTTGGATTAGATTCCCAATCTGTGTTGACCATGTACCCATCGAGGCCTGCCAGATCAGAAGTTGAGATGACGAGGTGCTCAAGAAACGGCATTGGTTTTGTGAATGAGTCGAACTTGCTTATATGTGTGGGTTGTGGGAAGTCGATGCGAACGCGGCGCCAGCGATGCGCATTGCTTTGTACCAGGTCGAGCCACTCGAAAAACATGCCTGGCAAATTTTTACTGACGCTGCCTTCATGTTCGTCTTCACCCTCGCCGTCAGTGTCGTCATCAGAGCGCTCGATGCCGCTGCTGTGGATCCAAACGTCCAACGGATGCTGGCCAGATCGCTCGATACAAACGCGCAAATGCGCGTCGTCAATGGGGCGATCATCACACGCGTGTACGAAAGCCCACAACTCGGGAGAGTTGACTACCAGCTTGCGCCAGCGCGTGCATGTGGCGGCGACGCGAAACGGCGCACGGATGACATCGCTGAACCCAGGCAAGTTTGGGCGCACAAAGTCAAACTGCTGGTTATAGCCCGCCAGATGGGCGAAGATTTCCTGGCAGAGCTCGTCGGGAAGGATGTCCATCAGTTGTCATCAAAGCGGGAGGCAGAGCTGGACCCTCGGGCGCTTACATGCGCAAAGGTTCAAGAGTCTAAAGTCATTGTCGATAGTTTTGCTTGGGCTATTTACCAACTCTGCGTCTTCAGCTCAGATAGCATGGACACTCCGAACTATGAATCAAGTCCAACACGCGCAGATCATAGTATTCGAGCGATTTGCGATCTTCCTAATTTGTTATCACCAGCTGTAGAGCGGCGCATCGTACAAGTTTGATCACTGTACATAGATACCAGCTCTTGAGAATGCTGCTTGTTCAGAGTTATTATGGAGCGATGCAAAAGACGCGCCGGTGGCTGCCGGCTGTCGGAACACGACAGCACACGTTGAACTCGTTGACCGCACTCTGCACCGCGGAATGCGGTCTCTTTCGCTCACAGCGCTCCTCGTTGGAGGTGCGCACGTCTGGCTACGTGCAGCTGGCTCTCCGCCAGTTAAAGTTGCCCTGCGGACATCGTGGCCAGCCGCTTCGTTGCTACTTGAGATCATGTACGCCGTCTGCGCATTCAGGCAACACCAGTCTAATGTGAAATTGTTCAGAGAATCCGCCGCATTAGAGCGCCCCGAGGACTACTTCAACATCTTAGACCTTCTCACTTCGAACGAGGCTCTCGCTACAAGCACGCAGCTATCCGACCAGGCGATATACTCGTCGTCGCTCGAGCTGCTCGCGTCGCATGGCTTGCTGGACGCTCCCGGCACACGCGAGTCGCTTGAACTCGCACTGGCTCTGCACGCTACTACGCCAAAAATCGAGGCTTTCTATCAGTTCTTCGCGGACGCGCATGCAACGATGGTTGCCCAGCCCGACTGCGAGTCGTTCGTGGACTGGTACGGAGAACACATTTGCGACGCGGCATCTCTTAGGAGAAGGATAGACGTCGACACCCTCGACTCTACCCAAAATATTGAGCCAAAGGACGGACCGTGAGTTCAACCATGTATGGATAAACGCCTTGCACATGCTCAAGCCGGCTCAGGATATACAATCGACCACCGCTGCTCAGCATCGACCACGTATACCCTCCACCTGCCAGGACACTCACAGCCCCTAATCGCACCGCCATTCTCTACGCCTCGCTCACCTCTTCCAACTTCCGTCAATTACATGAGACCCTGTACAAGCAGGCGCAGCCTTCCGCCGGCGAGCACAGGATTCAATATGTCGCCCGCTACATCCCTCCAGCGACAGGACGCGACGCAGGCTCTTACTCATATCTATCAGGCTACGGTGTTGGACTTGACCTAAAAAAGATGGACTACCTCGCAATGGACGATCGTAGGACTGGCTCAAGTGGTCAATCTGATGAGGAGGCAACCGAGGCTCAGCGCAAGGCTTCTGGGTCTGAGCAAGATATCGAAGCTTTGGAAACTCTTGCCGCGCTTCTGGAAAGCGTGCCCGAAGATCAAAAGACCGCACAGCTTTCGAAGGAGGAGGTTGCGGTCATTGGACTTGTGGCTTCGCAGCTCGTTCTCAACGCCACTAGTCCGCTTACTATGCTCCGCCACATCTCGCAAGACTTTCCTCTTTACGCGCTGCCGCTCGCACGCGGCGGTGCCCAGTACCCGGAGGAGCTCGCCAACGAAATTCGCGCCAACCAGCAGCGCGTTGGAGGTGGAATCAGTATGCTTTGGCTCAATGGGATGATGGTACAAGACCTCGATGCATTCAGCCTGCTCAATCACATGCGTCGCGAGCGCGCCATTATGGGCTCGCTCACCAGCGCCGGGCTGAGCTCTGCGCAGGCCTTCGACCTGATCACGCACAGCGCCGTCGCGGCCGCGCAAAATGGCGGCGGCGATGTCACGGACGGCATATTTGACGCGAGCGACCGCGCAGAGGGCGGAAAGGCCGTCATTTGGCTGAACGACATCGCAACCGGCGCCAAGTATGCTACATGGAGTAGTAAGATCAGCTCGCTCGCTCGCCAAATGTTCCCTGGGCAGTTCCCGCGCGTCAAGTATAATCTATGGAACGTTGTTCTCTTTGTCGACCTTTCCCGTACCGACAGCACGCAACTCGTCGCGGGATCGATTGGCAACATCATTCACCGCGGATTCCCTTTCCGCTTTGGCATCGTGCCCAGCGTTGAGACCGAGGATGCCGCCAAGGCTGCCAGGCTATTCGCGTACATGCTTGAGAGCTATGGCCCTGACCAAACCAACGAGTACTTTGTTACAGTCATGCAGCAAACCGTGAATGGAGGCGTGCAGGAGCGGCTGAACTGGGATCTTGCACGCCAGCAGTTCAATATCCAGAGCGGCATCGCACAACCGCTGGAGGAAGATTTCGAGAAGAAGGACTTCGACATGGTTGTCTCGCCACCTCCATCCGAAGATGGCTCGGAGGTTGTATCGGAGCCGCGTCTGGCAGCTGCGCGCGCATTTGCTAAGCGTCTAAGTTTACCTGTGCCAAGCGGGCAACCTGGTTATGCCTTCGTCAACGGCAAATTCTTCGACTTGGACGATGTTTGTGTCTTTCACCATGTCTTCAGGCCGATGCTAATGAAATTCTGACAGGACTTCTTCCGCAGCCTGCAGAGCGAGGTCGGCAGCATGACCGAGTATATGACTGGCAAGGTCTGTAGTTGCGGTGATGGGGTTTTTACTATGTCGTTTAAGCTTCACCGCAGATCCGGGCCGACGAAGTGAACGATGATACGGACTTTGACAACTACTGGTACGACTTGCCGACTTCTAGCAAGTCGCGGAACCAGTACATTTTTCCAAGTGCCAAGACTGGCCCGCTCAAGATCGTCAACCTGCCCGAAGTCTTCGAGCGGACCGGGTTTAGCAAGTCGTTCGCAGGCTTTGCTGCAGAGTCTGGCGGTTTGTTGCTCTCATTGCTCACTCTGACTGGTTGCTTATTGGTTGTCTCAGATGCACCTCTGGCAACGGTGTGGATAGTTGCAGACCTTGACTCTCCTGACGGCATTGCCTTCTTCAAAGAGGCTCTGAATGCACTTGTAAGCCCCTTTGGTGGTCCGCATTCCTTGTTCTCATAGTTTCGTAGCAAAAGGAAGCCAGCCCTGCCTTCCGTGTTGGTTTTATTCACAATGCAGTGCACTGTCACCGAGGGCGACGATAAGGTCCCGAAGGCTTCACACATGCTCCTCCTAGAAGCCACTGCTGGCGGGGTCCCACCGTTCGAGGTCCTGGCCCTGCTTGATATCTTGGAATCACGCGACTATGCACACGAGCGCGTTTCAGCGTTGCTCAGAATTCTGGACATGGCAGGTCGGGTAACGTTCAACCGGCACCACGATGCGTGCAGGCTTTTGGCGCGTGATCTTGGGTTCAAGGAGGGCGAGCATGGTATCCTCGTCAACGGTCGTGTGCGTTCTGCACTCTCCACTACTATACAAGCGATTGACTGTTGGTTGAATTTTCAGGTTATTGGGCCTATCGAAGCTGGCGGTTTCGTGGCCGAGGACATCGTTAACCTCGTCTCTTACGAGATCAACAAGAGGATTAAGCCTGTAGTCGAGGCCCTCACTGCAGTTTCACCCGATTTGACGGAAGATACAAGGTGCGTCGGTACCTCTTTCGTGTTGGCACATACTCATTACAACTGCCTACAGCAAGTTGTCTGATAATGTGGTCACCATCAGCTCGGTTCTTGGAGCCCTTCAGATTCCGGACCCAACGTCCGCCGGCCTGTTCCAACAGCAACCTCAACCGCGTTCAAAAATCTACCGCGATTTTCTACAAGGCGAGCACAGGTGCGCTAGTCTTTGTGGCAAAGGAGAGTGATTTGCCATTGACAGCTTCTACAGCTCTTTCAAAATTGGTGACAGCACCAAGGCCATCTTCAACTTTGCTATGATCGTAGACCCGATCAGTGAGACTGCACAGAAGCGCGTCGACCTTCTCGAGGTAAGCCGTGGAGAAGGACCGATTCCGAGCGTTGAGATTGACGAGACGGTTTCAGTGGCTGGCAAGCACACCGTATGCGCATGTTGAAGTTTACATGAACCCTGTCGTGACTCAACCCGAGAACGAGGTCAGCAGGCCACCTATTGCAAACCAGAGCTCGCTCACACCGTCACAGGGCTTGCCGCTGAAGCGCTTCTACCGCACTAGTCTTCGCCCTCGTCTCGAGTTCGGCGATGAAGGGTAAGTTCTAGGTCGATACCGCCGATAATAGTAACTTACAACAAATGCAGAAATCAGGTTGCTGCGTTCCTCAAATTCGACAACCTGCCTGTCGACCCGATTCTGACGCTCAGCATGGATGTCCACCAGTCCTGGCTTGTCCGACCTCATGAGTCGCAACATGATCTCGACAACATCCACTTGGCAAGCCTCAGTGCCCGGGACGCCGCGCGGGGAGTCGAGGCGTTGTTCCGCCTTGACTACCTCGTCGTGGAAGGTCATGCTCGTGAATCTAACACCAACACACCACCGCGTGGTCTGCAGCTGCAGCTGACTACGATCGGCAACAACTCGCAGCCGATCGCGGACACGCTCGTCGTCGCGAACCTTGGGTACCTACAGTTCAAGGCGAAGCCGGGCGTGTATAGCATGGAGATCCGCGAAGGCCGTGGGCGAGATATCTTTGCGCTAGACAGCGCGGGCAATGAAGGATGGAACAGTGCGTCAGCTGAGGAAGCAGGAGCGAACGTCGCGCTTGCCAGTTTTGACGGCATCACCCTATACCCGCGTTTCTCGCGTCTGCCAGGCAAAGAGACAGCGGATGTTCTCAATGCTTCTGATGACGAGGAAGAGAAGGAGGGAGAGGGTGGTATCGTGGACAAAGTCTCGCAGTACGTCTCACTCGTTCTACGCGCTGCATGTGCTGAACTTGAGCCCAGGTTCTTTGCCAGCTGGGGTAGCAAGACCGAAGAGTCGAAGGACATTGTCGTCGCCGAGCCCAGCACGCAGGCCGACATCAACATCTTCACGGTCGCGTCTGGCCACTTGTACGAACGCTTCGCCTCGATCATGATCCTCAGTGTGCTGCGGCACACTAACAGCACCGTTAAATTCTGGTTCATCGAGAACTTCCTGTCGCCTTCCTTCCTGGTGCGGATTGACTATCACTGCTCGGCATCCTGAGCGCTTGCTAATTGCGTTAACAGGAATTTATCCCGCACATGGCGAAGGAATACAACTTCCAATACGAGCTCGTCACGTACAAGTGGCCGTCGTGGCTGCGCGCGCAGAAGGAGAAGCAGCGCATTATCTGGGGCTACAAGATCCTCTTCCTCGACGTGCTATTCCCAATGGACCTCAAGAAAGTCATCTTCGTCGACGCGGACCAGATTGTACGGACAGATCTCAAGGAACTTGTCGACCTCGACTTGGAAGGCGCACCATACGGCTACACGCCGATGGGTGACGACAACGAGGCGATGGAGGGCTTCCGGTTCTGGAAGACGGGCTACTGGAGGGACTTCCTGCGTGGGAAGCCGTATCATATCAGGTTGGTGGTTTATCCCTGCCCAAGGCTGAGAGATACTGATGTTATCGCTCAGTGCGCTCTTTGTTATCGACCTCGCGAGGTTCAGGCAGGTATGGAAAGATCGATTATTACGCCTTTCCATGTCAAAAGCTAACGGCTTATATTACAGCTCGCGGCTGGAGTGAGTGTGCTTGAATCCTGCGTTTAGTATACTGAGCTCACGCCTCTGCAGGATCGTCTGCGCCAGCAATACCAAGGACTGTCAGCGGACCCGAACTCGCTCGCCAACCTCGATCAAGGTATTGTGGCTCATGCTATGAAAATGATATGCTGACTCTTTACCCACAGATCTCCCGAATAACATGCAATTCGATATTCCGATCGTACGCAACTCACATTGCAGTTTGATTCAGGCTTAGGCTAACAGTCCGCAGTTTTCCCTTGACAAAAATTGGTTATGGGTGAGGCGCCCTCGCTTGTTACGCTTCACTGCTGGTGCTAACGGCCCCTACAGTGCGAAACCTGGTGCAGCATGGATCGCTTAGACAGTGCGAAGACCATTGATCTTTGCCAAAACCCTCTCACCGTACGTCGGACCTTCTCGAAACGTCGTTCCTTACTGATCTTAGTGCTACAGAAAGAGCCAAAGTTGCAGCGTGCCCGTCAGATCCCAGAGTGGTCGCTATACGACAGCGAGATCGCCAAGTTCGCAAGGAGCCTGGCGGATCGTGGACTCATTCACTCTGATGCTGCCGCGGGCGACATTGACGCTCTGGCGAGCGTCGGGAAGACCACCGCGGCGGCGGGCGAGGCGGATGTTGTTCCCACTGAAGAGGAGACGGACTCCACTGCCTCGGAAACTCCAGGAGCAACGGAAACGCCGGTTGAACACAGGAAAGATGAACTGTAATCTGGCCAGGTCGAATCTAAGGAATAATAATGTTGAGGAGGGATCTTTGACTATATACATCGCGTCTGACAAAGCGGTGGACTCTCTCCGTTGCTGGATGTGGGTCTGGCCGAAAGTTGTGTGGAGGTAGCCGGTCGGTGCATGATCGGCTAGTCGGACTTGAGAACGCATGCCACCCCTTTTCGCTTCGTTCGCATGTCCGCAACAACTTCGCCGCCGTCTTCACCCCCAGTACCGACAGCGCAACGCACGAACTCACTTGAATCTGCGACTGAGGCACTTTCAGAACTGCGAGTATCATTAGATGAGCCTCCTACGCCGAGTAAACAGACCGAAGCCTCCACGTCAACATCGGCGGCAGTAAATGGGATTCAACACGGACGGCAGCCATCTGCAGCCGACTATGGGAGGCTAGAAGCTGATTTAGCAGACGCTCGCGCGGAAAAGGAAGCACTTGAGTTGAAGTACTCGGGGCTGGTCGACCGTGTCACGACGCTGCGCAAGACCCTCGGCGACAAGCTCAAGCAAGATGCGGTGCGCATTATGCGGCTATCTACATCAGAATTATTCACGGCTAATCAGATAGGCGTGAATTAGGAATCGCTGAAGCAACGCGAGGAGGAGATTGCTCAGTTGAATGCGGACGGTGACGACTTGCGCGCAACGGTGGACACGCTCCAGAATGAACTACTAGCGGCGCATGAGGATGCCGAACAGTCTGCGCGCGAACTGGAGCGAATACGAGCGCGTGCGCACGAGGAGAGCGCAGCAGAGGCGTTTGTGCGCGAGCGGGAGCTGCGCGAAACGCAAGCTGAGCTTGAGCGCTGTCGTATGGACCGCGACGAGTGGGAGCGCACTGCCATGGAGGAACGTGTCCGCGCCGAGGAGGCTCGTAATGCGATGAACGTCATGAAGCGCGATGCAGAGCTCGAGCGCGAAGGCCGGGAACGCGATGCTGATGAGCTTGAGCGCGAGGTCGAAAAGGCGGCAAACCTGCAGTCTGTCCTTGAGGACTTCCAGTCTGGTCAGTTTCACCCATTTGAACATCACATTTGCACCCATCTCACGCTGTGCCCAGTCAAGGAGCATGAGATTCGGCAGATCAAAGCCGACTACGACGCTCGATTGAACGCGACAACACAGCAACTGGCTGAGTTTAAGAGTCGCGCCTTGACCGCGGAGGTCGCACTCGAGGACTCGACCAGCAGCTCCAGGCGCACATTAGACCTTGAGACTGAGCTTAAAGAAAAGAACGCCCTTATTGGGAAATTGAGGTACGACAGCGTGGTGCTCAATGAGCACCTCACCGAAGCCTTGCGGCGACTACGCAAGAGCTCGAACGAGAGCAATGTTGACCGGCGGCTGGTGACCAACGTGCTCCTTTCTTTCCTTACCACACCTCGAGCCGATGGTAAACGATTCGAAATGCTTGCGCTGCTTGCCTCCATCCTCAGCTGGTCCGATTCCGACCGCGAAAAAGCCGGCCTGCAGCGACAAGGAGCGTCCAGCGCGATACCGTTGCGCGCAGCCACGAAGGTAGCCGAGCCGGCGGCTAGTGTTGACGAGACCGAGAGCTTCAGCAGGATGTGGGTCGAGTTCCTGTTGAAAGAAGCCGCACAAGGCGGTACCGCGACGATGCCTGTGGGAGATCCGCTCAGCGGGCTCAGCAGCTCGCCGAACTCCCCGCGCAGGATGGCCGTCCCGCTAGGCCCTCACCGGCAGGCGAGCTCGGGGCGGCTGTCGATGAGCTCCGGCTCGGGGACACCTTCGCTATCGACGTTCGCGCTGCCGCCGCAACGGCCGTTTTCCAGTACGAGCTCGGTGGCGTCGGCGAGCGTCACGAGTGGTACAGCAAGCAGGGACTCTTCTCCGACCAGGCGCTGAATGCTGTTTTGTCATGCCTCACATTGTATATTTATCTCCGTTTCGGCCATTTCGCCAGCCAGATATTGTATCAACAGCATTCAGCATCCTTCTCCATCGACTTGGTACCTACCCTGGGATACCCAATTGCTCGAGTGCTCCTTTGGAACGCTGTGAACGTCCTGTTATCTTCATACCCCTTGTGCATACGCTCTCATTATCCCGGACGCGCGAAATAGGTTAACCAACTCCTGGGTTTAGTAGCTTATGAGTTATTGCGCACGGCTGCCAGTACCAGCAATCCTGTACTTTAAAATCAGGAATGCATGAGTCCTTTAAGCAAAAATAGCGGAAGGAGCTTCAGTGAGAGGCTCGGAATTCTATAGTTCCTTCCGATATCCTTCCGATATCCATATTTCGCACCACAGGCTGCCGACCACGGACACCTCTTAGATACAATGTCACCCCCCTCGAGAAGGACCTAAGAGACCTCGCAGAACCTAACCGCGGATGACCGCGGTTATGCACGCTCGAAAAGGCAAGTTGACCTATAACCAAGTGGTTGCCTTTCCCACCCATGCGGAGGTTTAGGCGCCGGCACCACCACGTGGTTGAGCCTCTCACCCGCCCGGTTGACCTCTCAACCGCGCGGCTGAGACATCCTTAGAGCTCAGGTGTAATCCGCCCACAGGTGGCCCAAGTAGCTGCTGTATTCAGCATATATAGCCATGTCTGTATCGGTGGAAGATAAACATGTAGATGTTGCTTGTCTATATATTTTTTTGTCCTGGCCTCTCCTGACCAGCCGTCGAGTCGCGCCGACAGCCTGAGATGATGGCCGATATGTTTTGAAATGTGCATATTGTCTGACCAGTGAGATCTTGTCATTCAGCTCGACGAGGTTGTGGTCGAGATATGTCGCACGCATCTTGTCCTCAAGCGGATTACCGAGTAGACCGGCTTATTGATGTTGTTGGTGAAGCCGGCCGCAAAATTCGCAGACTTCCACAAGAGCATGAGACTCTGTTTGCAGCTAGGCGCAAAGTGCATGGGTTTGTCTCAAATGCACCGAATTCGAATGCTCTCACTCAGACTGAATTTTGCACGTGCGCCGGCTGCCGATCGAGTGATCGTCCTATCGTTGCTGGTACTGTCTCTCCGGTGACATAGTAATGCAGATCGAGGAGAGGCAGTGTGAATGGGTCTGGTGTCTAATGTCACCCCCCCTCGAGAAGGACCTAAGAGACCTCGCAGAACCTAACCGCGGATGACCGCGGTTATGCACGCTCGAAAAGGCAAGTTGACCTATAACCAAGTGGCTGCCTTTCCCACCCATGCGGAGGTTTAGGCGCCGGCGCCACCGCGTGGTTGTGCCTCTCACCCGCCCGGTTGACCTCTCAACCGCGCGGCTGAGACATCCTTAGAGCTCAGGTGTAATCCGCCCACAGGTGGCCCAAGTAGCTGCTGTATTCAGCATATATAGCCATGTCTGTATCGGTGGAAGATAAACATGTAGATGTTGCTTGTTTATAATTACACAGTTTTATTTTTTGTCCTGGCCTCTCCTGACCAGCCGTCGAGTCGCGCCGACAGCCTGAGATGATGGCCGATATGTCTTGAAAGGTGCATATTGTCTGACCAGTGTGAGATCTTATCATTCAGCTCGACGAGGTTGTGGTCGTACTCGCCGATACGCGGCGAGAATGGCTGGTAATCGAAAGATAGATATGTCACGCACATCTTGTCCTGCAAGCGGATTACCGAGTAGACCGGCTTACTGATGTTGTTGGTGAAGCCGGCCGCAAGGTTTGCAGACTTTCATAGGAGCATGAGACTCTGTCTGCAGCTGGGCGCAAAGCGCATGGGTTGTCTCAAATGCACCGAATTCAAATGCTCTCACTCAGACTGAATTTTGCAAGTGTGCCGGCTGCCGATCGAGTGATCGTCCTATCGTTGCTGGTACTGTCTCTCTGGTGACATAGTAATGCAGATCAAGGAGAGGCAGTGTGAATGGGTCTGGTGTCTGCTGTATCATCAACGACCCCAACTGCGAACATGTTACTGATATCCACTGAAGCACTACTAACCTATTTTTCCCAGGTACCCAGATTATTATGGTTGTCTATTATCAAGGAATTAATCATTTTCTTCATTTGAATCAAGTATCTATACCCCTGTTATGTTGACAATCTGCAGTTGTAAAATATGCTTCATGGAACACTGTGCCACTGATTTTCTGTTGGCCTGTGGGACATGATATCTTTGTTTTGGGACTGTATATATAACTAGCTGTATGGGAACATGTGTTAGATTAGAGCTGCAGAAAAGCATGCCGGACATCATAGAGCAATAGGGATCGGTTTGAATGTGGTAGCCACTCGGGCGAGAGGCTATTCAGCACTGCCTCACCAAAGGTTCATACTATGAGCATGAAATTGATACCTGGACATACTCACACCTATAAAGGCCTTTATTGGCTACCACATCAAAGTGTTGTGATGGGACATGTTCGAAGCAGGTGCATGTTTGAACATACGTGAGCACCTGAACACATCACCTTTCTTTACATGTGAATGACATGAGGTTTGAATGTCTTCATGGATTTTAAAGGAAGATAATTCACATGGAAACATGCTATAGAAACTGACTGGGGAATGCCATGCACATGAAAGGTGGCTAAGTTTGAGCATCGGCATTATCACTGTCCACTTGAACATCCGGCCATGCATTATTGCATTGTCTAATCCACATATAAACTGCACAGACAAAGTGAGATATCCCTCCTTTTTCTGGGAATACATCTCAGCAGTGGCATGAGTGGGGTGGTATCATGTACCAAGTGTTTGGGATGATGCAACCGAACATGCAATAATGTTGTCTATTCACAGCAGAACGACCTGTAAATAATTTAACACTACTTTTTCAGTGACAACTCACCCGGGAAGTCATTTGAGAGGTGTCCTGGATCGAAAAATACCGCAGATGTTAAGCCAGTCTGGCGCGAGTGCGCCGGAAAGTTTGCCTGGTTGTTGGGCAGTCTCTCACAGCACGTGTACCTCATGTTTCATTTTAATTCTGCTCAATTTAGTTTTCGTGCTTCGGATAACATGATGTGTATGTATTCCCAGCTAGTGCTCGCCCTGACTCCGTTGTAAGATCAATTCTCTGCCCCGCGCCACCCACAACCGCCGTCAAGACATTGTTATGGTCACACGTCTACAAGGATGTCGATACGGTCCTGCACCACAGGTCCCTTATGTTCGCAAGACAAGAATATGCACATGGACCTTGAGAGCGTCGCGCTGGCCATCGACCGGCTGTACCTCGTGGCGGCTGTACCTCGTGCCGCCGCAACTGCAGAACCTGCAAGTCAAGCTCAAGAAGGCTAAGCTCGAACAGATTCGAGCGCGCTCGGTCTGCTGGACCTTCAACATCTAATGCTGCCATGCCTGTGTCTGAAATCCGTGTGGTTATTGACATAGTTGTCTGCCAACCGTGCGGATATGGGCCAACCGAGTGGTTGTGCAGACAATCACAGGCCGTACACAATCTCCAAGATATTGGTCGCTCGGATAGGCACTGAGTGCCGCCCTGACCGCGTGGTTGCCAATGCCCACATGGTTGTCCTTGGATGCAGTTCGGATATTAGCACCAAAACCCCCCAAAACCACGGATGACCGCGGGTGCATGTAGGGGGAGATACTCCTTCCTACACGGGTTGTTGTTTCTCGAGTGGTACTTCGCGGTGATAAGTTCTAGATTCAATGAGTAGGAGTGTAAGTCTAGATACAAAAGGTCCCGCCGGGACCGGCTTTTGTATCTACGGGAGCAAACTGACTAGAATCCGCTACATTCGCCCTCCTGGGCATCATAGAGGCCCAACGCGAGGTATCGGTCGAAGGTCAAGGGTTCGTAACTTGATATGAGAAGAACATGGTGCATAATGCATGGGGCGAAATATAAAGTCAAAGGTCGAGAAACAAACGAAGAGAACCTAAAAGGAGTTAGTTGAGACGGGGAAACGAAGTGCGCGGAAACGCTTCTGTGCTTTGTGGAGGTCCCGGCGAGCGACTTCGATCGCCTGGCGGTGCGCGAGCTCCTCGGCGTGGTGCGACGAGTGGCTCGCGTTCTCCCCTGTCTCAAACCGTGTCGGTCCCACGAATGGGTTCCTGAGGGCCGTAGGTGCCGTTGCGCGAGCTCTCACTGTCCATGTCAATGTCGGCGGGCGCGTTTGGCGCGACTCCGCCGCCGGTACGCGCCGGGGACCGCTCCGGGCTGTATGTGCTGTAGACCGGGCTGGTGGGCGAGTATTGTGGTGAGCTAGGGCTGGCTCCACGGAATGCGGGTTCCCCGAGGGACTCGTGAAGTTGTGTGGCCACGGAGACGATGTTGCGTTGGTCATCCTCGGCCAGGATGTCGTCGATGAGGTCGCGGGACGCCTGCTGTTTTTCGTATGGCCAGAGCTTGGGCCTGTCTCCATGGCCCGCGAGATAGTCCGCGAATCGATCCTTAACGCGTGAGTCGATCTCGCGCCGGTTGTATCGGCGGTTCGGGCGCGCGCGCCGTTCGCGCTGGCCATTGGCCTGCCCGAGTCGGTCCATGGCGCGACCGATGAGATCCATCGCTGTTCGCGCATTGATATTGTTGGTGGAAATGATGTCGCGCGTAAGTTCCGGCGTGAGCGCGGGGTCGGTGCCATGGTAGCGTGGGGCGTATTGGGGTCCATATGCCTGTGGACCGTAGTATCCGGGTGGCTGTCTGTAGGGGCCCCGCTGCGGCTCAAAGGGGTTGCGTACTGGACCCGCGTGGTCCTGGTAGTCGCGTGGGGCCGTAAAGGGGCCGTCTGCGTATTCGTGCGAAGGTGAGATGGTCCGAGGAAGATATGGGGCGGCGCGCGGCGCGGTGCGTGCGCTGCGAATAACTCCCTCGTCGCGTCTCGCAGTACTGAGTCCACGATCGCGCTGTACGCGCGCGTCGCCTCCGATGGATTGTGCTGGCGTACTGGTAACGGTGTAAGCCTTGGGAGGCTCGCGTTGGCGGTGTAGTTCGCCGGGGTCGGCTGTGGCTGCCGGTGGTTTGCCGATGAACGCTTTGGCCACGCACTCGGCGATCTTTGCGTCCTCGCGCTCGCGAGCGTAGTCTGGAAAGAATCGGGAGCGTGCCGTAGGTCGGTTCTGGCGCCATATTTGTCATAGAGGGCCTTGTTGATCGAGCGAAGCTGCTCGGCGGTATAGGCTGCATTCCGCGCGGGCCGTTAGCTAATGCATGGCTGCAGGGTCGTGCATTTACGAACCCTTTTTGGGGTCGTATTCCTTGTACGCTTTTACGAAACTGCTGAGGTTGGCTTGCATTATTCGGCTCGGAGTGATATACTGTGCACAGGGGTGATTGTGGCAACGACGGGTGGTAAAATTGCGAGGCTCGGTGCGATACCCTCATTTTTCGTCCACGATTTAAGTCTCCCTCACGCCCTCCGTATCGGATCGAGGCGAGCATCAAGGCGTCATGATCCGGCATCACTGCAGTGCCTACAGGTAGCTTCGCAATGTTCTCAGCGCCTTGTAGCTCGAGGTATGACTTCAGCTGTTCCAGGTGAGCAATCTCATTATGCCTCATCCAGCTGTGATCCCCAGCTTGCCATGTGACTTTGAAAGTGCATCTTTTCCAGTGCCTGAGTGCGCGCTGATTTCGCGCACGTCCTCCAGGTCCGGTGCGAAATTGTTCGCCTTCCACGCCGATTCAGCATTTCGGCTGGGAAACCTCCTGTCGTCGCTAGGAACGTGTACGCGCAATAGGGAAGCGTGGAATTTGTCGTGTATACCACGAGCCTGAACTCAGCCGGTAGTTCCAATTGGAAGATTCTGTACCAGGGAATTCCCTCAAATCTTGTATGGTCCAATGAACTTCGGAAAAAGCTTCCTACTTTGCCCCTTGGGCAATTTCAGATTCTTTGAGCTCAGGTAGACCAAATCCCCTTGTGAGAAAGGTGCTGGCTTTCGATGGCGGTTCGCCGATCTCGTCTGCTTGACCCTCGTTTCTAAGATTGCGTCGTGAGCGCTCATGATGGCGCTGCGCATGGCCTGTGCAAATTTCCGAACACCCGGGTATTCTGAACGATCCTGCCATATGAGTGATCGGGGGAGCCGCCCGTGATTGAGCATGAATGGAGCATAGTCTGTGGTATCCGAGCGCGCGTTGTTAAGCGCAAATTCGATGGCCGGCAATCGGATTACCCAGTCTTTTTGATCCGCTTTTATGCAAGACCTGAGCATCTGGCCTATCGTGCGGTTTGCACGCTCTGTTGCACCATCGGATTGCGGGTGGTATGCAGTAGACATGCGAAGCTCTGTGCCCACTAGCCTGTGGAGTTCCCTCCAGAATGTACTAGTGAATAGAGAGTCCCTATCTGAGACGATCCTCTCGGGCAATCCATGCAATTTGTAGACGTGATCGAACACCAGTTCGGCGATCTCTTTTGCCCGGAAGGTCTGTCGCGTCGGGATGAGGTGGACCATCATTGTCAGGTGGTCGATTACCACACAGAGCATGTCATAACTGCCATTCCGGTCTTTCGATTCGGGCAATGGGCCCATGAAGTCGATACCAATTGACTGCCAAGGCCGTGTGGGTACCTCAAGTGTGTGGAGCATCCCATAGGGCTTGTGGTTCGTCGACTTAGCGGCAGCACATGTCTTGCAAGAGTCAATGAATGCTTTGATATCTGATATCATTTCCTTCCACCATACGTTCTCACGCAGGAATGCCACGTTTTCGCAGTTCCAAGGTGCGCAGAAATTGAGTGTGCATGCGAGATGACGATCTCGCGCGCCCGGCGGGCGCCAATATGTACGTCCGGGATGCACAGCGCGCGCCGGCCGTCTTCCTTGCAAAACACGAGTCCGTTTTCTAGCTCAAAGTTTCGGTACTCGTTGGGCTTCTCGACGATCAATTTAAGAACCCGTCATCCTTGTATCGATTGCGCAGGCACTCGGGGAAATCAAAGCCTTCCTGGCTTGCGGATAGTACCTGCACTAAGCGCGGCTCTGACGCGCCCTCCAGCTCGGCCCTCCGGCGCGCGCACTGGTAGTGAGTCAGGATCAATCGTATTCTTCTCGCTGACTCCAGTTGCGCGTTCAGAATCGACCGGAGTCGGAGTCGGCGGTACAGGTGGTTTGCGCATGTGCTTCGGCACGCGCAACTTCACTTTGAGCGGCGCCCTTGGAGCCTCCAGCTCTGACGCAGCGTCCGTGGGTTCAGGTGAGTCTCGGGGCTCCGCGCGCGTGGTTTCTGAGGAGTTTCGCAGCGGTGGTGCCTCTGCGCCAATCGCGCGTCGGAGTTGGCCGCGAGTTAGCGCAGCCAACATTTTGGCGCGAACCTGAGGTCCGGTCTCGACTGGAGCGGACACTTCATACAATATGTCCATGGGAGTTCTGTCGTCCTCCTCGCGCTGTACGTATTCTGCAGGAGCTCGCACAGTCCCGGGTTTATCGGCCGAGTACATGCGCGATAGAGCGTCCGCGAACCTGTTCTCTACTCCGGGTAGGTACTCATGCTGAAGTCAAAGTCGCTCAGCGTCTCGGTCCATCTCGCCTGACCGTCCTGATAGGCTGCGCTGGGCCATGAAGTGCTGTAGGGACTTGTGTCCGAGAATACTCGGAATCGACATCCTGTAAGCAGGTACCTAAACCTCCTGAGGGTTTCTACTAGTGCTAGTAGTTCCTGCTCATGGGTAGGGTAATTTTGCTGCGCTGGATTGAATTTTCCAGACCAGAATGCCACGACATGAGCGGTTTCGAGGTCCTCGCCTTGCGAGATGATGCCCCGCCACCAGAATAACATGCATCCGTGATCACGTTGATCGGCGGGGCTTCTGCGCGATAGTCCATGGTTTGCGTGCAGACTGGCGGTGGGATGAGACTATTTTCTTGATTTCATCGAAGGCCCACTGTTCGGTATGATCCCATCGCCACGGCTTCGTCTTGCCAGTGTAGGGCGTCAGCATGCCAGGGAATTCGTATTCCCTTGCAGTCAGGTGCTAGATAACCAACTGCGCCTAGAAATCCTGCTAGTTGGTTGCGATCCACCGGTGCTTTCCAATTCTCAATGCATTCCACCTTGTTAGGGTCCATGCGAATTCCAGCGTCATCCACAATGTGACCGAGAATCTTGAGCTCGCTTTGGAAGAAATGAAGCTTCTTCTCACTCAGGAAAAGTGGTTAACCCTCAGGATGTCTATGACGGCTTTGACGTGCTCCACATGCTCCTTGGGCTGTCTGAGTACACGACAACATCGTCCAAGTAGACTCCATGAACTTCCCGATGTACGGTGCGATAGGTGATTCATGAGCGTCTGGTAAGTCGCGCCGCTGTTGCGGTCGCCTAGCTGCATCACACGGCTGATCATAGTGCCATCGGGAGTGTGAACAGGGTGCGCTCCTCATGGTCAGGCTCGACCTGATCTGTTCGAAGGCGTCGCGCGAGGTCCAGCAGGGACCTGTATTTATGTCGCCGACATTGTTGAGGATTGAGTCGATGTCGGGTAAAGGTGACGCCATGCGCTCAGTGTTGAGGTTCCTCTCGCGCGAGTCCACCGGCGTGCGAATGCGCAGCTGTCCATCTGCCAGATTGGGCTTTTTGAGCACCAGCATTGGCATAGCATTTGGAGCCGGTTCTGAATGCCCAGCGGTCCGTTTTGAGGTAGGCGTCGCGTTTCTCTTCCACAGCGGCCTGAGCGCCTCAGCGCATCTCGATGGCCGCCAAGTGTAGACCCGCTTCGGGTCATAAGAGGGATGCCGATGGTTAATCGCGCGGAGTGGTGTAATGGCGTAGATAGCGCGTCTTGCAGACGTCTCTAGCGTGCGCGCGAAGTTCGTCTCTGAGTGCCTCGATTTTCGCTTCATCCATCGTCATGCGGAACGATTTGAGAGCGAACGACTGGGTACCGTGTAGGGGTAATCGCTTGGCTGATCCTACGGCTACCGACGAAGGATTGAACCCGATGTACACTTGGTGCTCGCAAAGGAATGGGAGCCCAAGTACAGCGTCATAGCTATCCAGGTTGCAAACGTCAAATACACGGTTCTCATGCACGTCCTGGTACTCCAGTAGTGCGTGCGCGATGTAAATTGATCTTGCTTTTAGATCCTGAGACGGCCATGTTCAAGGAAATGGGTTCCTTCAGAGGGCTCTTCTGCAGCTTCAATCGGTCTGCCAAATTCGTAGAGATAAATCTCCTTGGGAGCCAGTGTCTATTAATGCTCTATAGATTGCCCGTTGAGTTTCGCCACTACAACCAAGGGTTCAGGCATCTCGCGCCGTCGTCGACGGGGCGCATCGCGGTGCGCGCCTTGCCGGGATTTGCCGTCTGGCGCATGATCGCCTTTGCGCATACCAAAGAATTGAATACCCCACTGGCCTTGTGGGAGTATCACATTTGCGAGTTGGACTTTAAGCACTGGGGAGGTCGCGCTAGGTTCTTTTGCCTTGTTGCCTTCTCGGCTGCGATCCTGCGATCCTGCACTTTGCGCGTCGCTCCATCGGTAATAGCGTCCCAACAATCGTCGCTTGCTTCCATTTCTTTTTTGCGCGGTTTGCCCCATTGGTACAAGCATAGTTCCTCATTGTCTGAGGGCGGCTCTGAGTCGCTGTCCTGCGCCCCGCTGTCTACCGATTCTGACACGCTCATGAGGTCTGCAGACCATTGTCGCGCTCATCATTGGGTCGCGCAGGCTCTCGTGCGTCCTCTCCGTCGTCTGTCCGGGGTAAATGGCCGTACCCACTCTCTGGTCCGTCATCGTCATCTGAGCCGGAGTCTGTTCCGTCGAAGTCCGAGTCCGTCTTGTCGTCGCAGCGACATTGTCGAACCCGTCGCTGACTCCCAGTCGGTGTTGAAGTCGCCTAGGTTGCTATTTAGCAGCCATTCTGGTGCATCTGTGACATCTGAGGGGGGACTTTTCAATGTAGCAGGTATTTCCATGCCGTATGCACGGTACAGTCGTTGTTGAGTTGCGATGAAATGCCAATCACTCGCCCTCCAGCGTGCACGATCAAGGTCGCGCTCCAAATCGCGCGTGAGCTTGAGGTGTGCGCGCTCGCCGTCTTCCGTATTGTACCCTAGACGTCGGTACCCACCGACCGTCGCGCCGTCTCAGGCGCATCCGAATACTGACAGGCTCCGATGGGAATTCCTCAATTCCCATCCTCCTCTGAACGATTTCAGGATCCTCGAACAGTTCCGCTCAGCGGTTGCATCGTTGAGGGTCTTCCTGCGCCAGTAGTCGATGCGGCTGAAGATCGCGCGCCAAGAGCAGTGCATCGTCCCTCTCCTCGCGCGTTCTCTTATTTCTCTTCAGTCATCACTCTGACAAGTCTCTCAGCCGTAATGTGACCTTCCGACTCCATCATTCCACGGTCTAAGTAGTACATTTCGTTGGACATTGTGTCCCGGATTACGAAGTGTCCTGCACCTACACCTTCTCGGTGGGCGAAGAATCTGTCGCTTTCTCGCGCGCCGACGGGGTCTGTGGGATAAGGCGCTGCGCTATCGAAAATGTTGACCAGCCACAGGCACCACAGGCGATCGCGCGCCTGTATTACCTCGCGCGGCGTCGGCGCGGCGTATCTCACAGCGCAAAGACCCATCTTGTGGGCTGCGTTCAACTGGGTGCGTATCGACATCTCCTCTTTGTCGATTCTCATCACTCGCAGCGACTTCCCGTTCGGCCGGCGAGCTTGTGATGACCGAGGGCAGTCCTTGGACATGTGCCCCTGCTCCCCGCAGGTGAAGCACCTATTCTCTGCGCGACGACGCTCGCGCTCAGCTTCGCTCAATTTCTCCCTGTTTGGGTACTCTCGGCGATTGTCTCGGCCTTGCGCGGGGTCGGTTATTGCGACGATCGTCGCGGCGCTCCGTGGTCGTTCCGCGCGGCGATCTTCCTGTCTACCCTCGCCTCCTTGGTCCCTGCTGCGGAACCCTTTGGTGCGTGGTTCACGTCGTTGTGATAGCGGTTACTGCGCGGGCGGTCTCTGCGCGGCTGGTCGCTCCGGTGCGGGCGCTCCTGCTCGCGCTCGTTCATGCGCGGCCTCTTGTACTCGCGCTCGCGGTCTCTCGGCATCAACCAGCTGTCAACGGTACGCTTGCTCTTCGCTTTGAGGGTATTGATTGTCTGCTCTGTCCGTTCGGCGTAGTCGACTAAGAGTTCGACTTCGTGGGTTTCGCCGCTCAGTCCGTCTCGTCGCAATTCGTACTCGATCTCGCCCCGCAGACCTTCCAGAAACTTGGTCCCTAGCTGCGCAGGAGTGACGTCTCCAATCGCCTTGACCATTGACTCGAGCTTCATGAAGTATTCGCGCACGGATTCGTCTCGCTGTACATATCCTTCGAACTTCTTGCGTGCCGCTCTCGGAAGTCCGCAGGGAAGCAGTGCCAATATAGCTCGAGAATGCCTCATCGAGTGTCCATGCCCGTGGCTTATCAGCCAATCGTGTCATGTAAAACTTTCGAGCCTTGTGCGATAAGAATTCATACAATTTCTCTACTCGCTGTCTCCGCGGGATGAATCCGTTACGCATATAGTTCTTAACCAACCATTGCCACTCTTCAAACTTGTCCCAGTTAGGTGTCCCGTCCCACGCAGCTGGCGCCGTTGGCTTCATTGCCGACGCCGCGATCTTCAGTTGCTTCTGCTTTTTGCGCCACTGCTTGCGCTTCTTCTGCTTGCGTCGTCGCTGCCCTTCCGACCGCCCGGAGGTCCCAGAACTGGAGCCAGGACTGCGCCGACTCGAGCTCGAAGAAGTCTCTGAGTTGGTATGGCTTCCAGTGGAGTCCGACGACGAGGAGCTACTGGATGGGTCGCTACCCGCCACCTTTTCCAATCGCCCCGCGCATTGGTTAAGATTGCCTGTAGCTTTGATTCCAACTATCGAAGGGGTGTAGGAATCGCGCGCGACTCGCTTGTAGCTCTTTTCTAGCGCGCTGTTGGCAGGGAGCTGGCGCGTCGGTGCGGGGATGGAGGTCCGAACGGTGGTGACCGTCGGCTGCTCACCCGGTGCTGCGTGTGATCTGAACGCATTCCTCGCTCGCGCGCCATCATCCCGGCGCGGACGAGGTCGGTCATCCTCTTTTCCAGGGTTTCCCGTGCCCTGGTCGGCGTCTTGCTCGTGGACGCGGGTCCTGACTGGTCCACGCGCGCTAATCCGCGCGCAGTTCGGGGTCAATAGTGGTTTCTACCGAGGGGCGCGTGAAGCTGCGCGGCACCACGTAGCGCACCTTCTCGCCATTCTCAATGCGAGATATTGTAATCAAATCATCCCCGGGAGTGCTCTCAAACAGCCGTCGAGCGACTTCCTCGTCGGTCTGAATTTGCACTCGGCGCTTAAACTCGCGCTCCGCTTCCCCGTCGCCACGATCGACATACTCGATGTCCGTGGCTTCCTCAACTTCCGTCCTTTGAGGATCGTCTGCGCGGGACTTTCCTTTGTCCACGCGCGCGGATTTCGCGGGTATGAATTCGCTGTCTGTGCTCGCGCGAGAACTTCCGTCGGGAACGGCAGAACCTTGTTCCATCCCATGACGCTCGCCGAGCCGAATGCCGTTGAAGCGCACCGCATTGTGGTGGCGCTTAGATACTGATCTAGGGTTCTTTGATCGTTCCTCAGGTGATCCGCTGCCACGGATCGCGCGTTTCTGTGCTATGATTCGGCGCCTGTATGCCTTGCGCTCGGCGGGTGTCATTTGCCCGAGCGCGATTTCCTCTAAGTTGAGCATGGACTGGTCCTGTGCCTGGCCGCGTGAGTCAACTGGCGTGCTCCAGTGCTCCGGAATGGGACCATATGGGTCCTCCTCGTCATCTAATTCGGACCATGTGGGTGTCACCAGGAATCCCCTGTTTTGCAGCTTGTCCATCTCTGCCTCCGAACCTTGGCTGTCCCCACTCTGATGATCATTCTGATGATCAGATGGGGGAGATTTTTCACTTTCATCTCTCTGTTCACCGTCCTCCACATCGAGGACTGAGAAGAAACTTGGTGTGGCAATTGAGGATGGTTTCTTTGTCCCCGTGGCACTGTGACTACTGCTAGTAGATTTTGGGCGTTTGAACCCCTCAGAATCTGTCTCTGAGTCCTGACTATCTACGGTCTCGCTCTGGGCGACGACGCGACTTCCGCGGTTCTTCCCCACGGTCCGGCGACCTCAATGGGTCCCGGAGCCGTTGTATTGGGGTCGATCCCGGGTAAGATTTCGTTCTCGACGCGCTCCTCTGAGGGAGCGCGGAGTTTGATGTCGACCGCGATTGCTTCGCGGTCCTCGAGGGACAGCGACGATAGCGGGGAGAGTGGGGCAACAGTCGCCTCACGGCGCCGTCCCCGCGTCGCAGGCCCGCCGATTTCGAGATCTGGCAGGCGCTGCGACGCAACGATGTTCGAGCTGTATAAATTCGACATAGTTAGTGTCTTGAGGGTTGTGGGCGCCAGGGAGAGTGATCAGGTCTCCCGGGTGCGCTCAGAATAGAGAACGGTTTACGCGAAAAAATATGTAGGGGGAGATACTCCTTCCTACACGGGTTGTTGTTTCTCGAGTGGTACTTCGCGGTGATAAGTTCTAGATTCAATGAGTAGGAGTGTAAGTCTAGATACAAAAGGTCCCGCCGGGACCGGCTTTTGTATCTACGGGAGCAAACTGACTAGAATCCGCTACATCACCCCTCTAGCCGCCGGTGGGCTAGAGATGGACGAAGCATCGATAGGAATGCTGCTCAGCGTGCGAGCTGCGATGCAAATAATTGGGCTCAGCTTTCTGCCTATTTTTGAGCGTCGCCTTGGCCCAGGACGACTGTATCGCCCGATGAGTATTGCATGGCTACTCACGTTTCCGCTCTTCCCGCTTGCGAGCTTCTTCGCTCGCCTCTCAAGTAAGTCCAATCATCCGCTCGTTTGGGCGAACATTCTCGTCATCTACACCATGCGGACCCTTACTGCGGTCTGCTGGCCGTGCCTCAGTATCATGCTCAACACCGCTGCAACATCTCCTGAGGCTCTGACACGATTGAACGGTGAGCGTAGACCTAGATGCTACTTTTCTCTTCTGATCGCTTATTCTGCAGCGCTCTCTCAGTTCACCATTGTCATACCCAAGCATTAGGACCTGCCATAGGCTCATCGCTGTTTGCATTCTCGGTGCAGACTTCGTTTCTGCACGGAAACCTTATTTGGGTCGCCCTGACCGTTCTTGGTGAGTGGGCGAGATTCATTTTCGATCTTCTCTCATGAGAAGCACAGGATTTATGTTCACAGTACATGCCTGGATGTTTATCTACGAGAGGGAGATCCTGGAACCTATAGGTCAGGTCACGGAAGCGACGAGGGACAATAGTAATGAACACTAGAGCACCTACCCTGAACTACGAACATTATGCACAATGCCACCTAGTCCAGCCACTCTTCGAATCTCGATCATTCTTTGCAAGTACATAATTTTGGCAGTAACCCAGTCTTACAGTCGCAGAAAATAAGCGTCTAGAGGCTATATTCGTATTTGCGCACCTCCACGCCGATGCTGACTTCGCAGTTGCTGGCTTACAAGTTTTTTATGCCTGGCCAGACACTTGCTTCGACACCGCTTTCGATTATTTTTTGCCTATTGATCGTACATGCCTCCATATCATATGTGGCTAACCGGTGCTCATGTCTTCGGTCATTCCCATCATCCCCTCGTTTGGGTTACTATTTTCACATGTGAACCTTACGCAATGGACTGACCGTATTTTAATAATATGATAAACGCCGCAACATCATCGGAGGCTCTGACGTATCTGAATAGTATGCTAATCTGGCGATACTGCAGCCACAGTCTGATCGAGTCTCGTCCAAAGCCCTTTCCCAGTTCATTATTTTCATACCTCAGGCTTAAGCACCTGTAATTGGGACATCGTTGCTCGCTTTCTCAGTGCAAACAACCATTTCTGCATGAAAACCTCATTTGGTGAGTTCACGAGTTCCAATTCAACGCCAGCCGCCTCTAACGAACAACAAACTTGTATGTTTGCGACGCATGCCTGGATCTTTGTTCACGAGGCGAGAAATACGGAGCTCTCGGTCCCAGAAGTGGCAGAGGTTACGAGAGAGCTGGATAATCAGGTCCAGAGCTGTGAATGATACAGCTAAAATGCTACGGTTACCGGCGGCAGTTACGTCAGATGCTACTACCTAAATAGCCGTCCTTTCTTGCCAGGAATATCTAGCACTGAATACCTGGAGCTTCCTTGCGTTAGTCCGTTAGCAATCGTATTCTTGATCCATCGCAGCCCATTGTTGATCTTGTCTAGTCTGATTGGGCGTCTGCGTGTACCGTTGTCATGTGGTCGTACTTGTACGTATTGTGCAATGAACTGTATGACTCCTTGATTTTGCGGCGTGGAGTTCTTTGCCGTTCCGCTCCGACGGCGTTTAACCTTCCTCTTATTCCTTCATGACTCGGGAAGCAGACCCTGAAAGGGCGCCGCTCCTGCGCAATGAGTCTGAGGATGCCGCAGACGCCAAGAAGCGGCAAGAGTACGGCGCGATGCCATGGACTAGTCTCTGGGGTATGTTGGTGTTGAGAATGACTTGTGCACGGGCTGACATTTTTCAAGCAATATACTTTGTAAACTCGGTCCCAGGGATGGCGTTCCTTATGATATTGCCGTTCGTAAATCAAGCAAGTCGCAGGTTTTGGTCGTCTTATACCTGTCTCTGACGCAGTCTGTGAAACATTAGATGCTTCTTGATAATGGGGTCGTCCAGGACCCTGAGGAGGCTGGCTACTACTCCGGTTTTGTGGTCAGTGTGTCTCGCCGCATGTCATCTGCTCGCTGAATTTCTCGCAGGAAAGCGTCTTCGCTATTGTTCAGGTTTGATCTCGTTTTTTCAACCGCGAGCGACACAGTCTCACCAATCGTCCAGCTGTTCATGATTATCCCCGTCTCGCATTCGGCGGAAATTTTCGGACGGAAGCCAGTAATTTTGATCGGGAGCTTGGGTATTGCAATATCTTCGGCCTGCTTTGGACTCAGTAAAACCTACACGGGGATGCTTCTCAGTCGTGCTCTAGGGGGCGCGGTTGGAGGCACCTGGGCGATTACGCGCGTGATGCTCAACGAGATGCTACCTCGGTTCGTATGATCCAGTTGCAGCTTTGCGTGTCTTAATTTGACCACCCCTGACCGCACAGCGTACACCATGGTGAGTAACGCCTGTGACTGTGCCAGACTGTGTCCTTATGGTGGTGAATCCAATAGCGACTGCATTCGGCGGCTTGTCTATCTCCTATAGAATCGGGCAGATCATCGGGCTTCCATTAGGCGGTTATCTAGCGCATCCCGAGAGACATGTTGGCTTGACAGATCCCTTTTGGGAGGAGTACCCATTTGCACTACCCTGCTTTGTAGGTGCAGCCTTCGCAGTGCTCGCCTCAACATTCGGCTATTTCACAATACCTGAGGTATGTTATATCGACAAATTCCACCTGTACCTGCTGATCACCTGTTCGACAGACGCTGAAGAATCCTTGGACACCGTTCCGCTCGCAGCAACGAATCTCTGACAGCCAAGTTGTATCCACCGGCCCCCAAAAAATAGTCACGTACCGGAATGTCTTGACGAAAACAACGTTCCATCAGCTGCTGGGCTGCTTCCTGGTCTGCATCTTGGGAGAAATTATCTTTCCATTACTTTCTTTGTGGGCGTTCACTCCTCTCGAAGCCGGCGGCCTCCAACTGGACGAAGCTTCAATCGGAACGCTTCTCGGCATCCGCTCGGCCATGCAGATCGTTGGTCTTATGTTCATGCCCACGTTGGAGCGACGCTTCGGTGCAGAACGACTTTATAAGGTGACCGTCTGCGCGTGGCTTTTTACCTTCCCACTTTTTCCTGTGGCCAACCTCTTTGCGCGATGGTACGATGACTCAAAACACCCATTGGTTTGGGCGACTATACTGGTCATGTACACAATGTGGACCTTCACGGCTTTGACATGGCCTTGCCTCACTATCATGCTTAATGCCGCATCGTCCTCGCCGGAGGCACTCACTCGCTTGAATGGTCAGTCAGTCTCTTCGAAACAATATTAACATCATCTAAAATTGGTCCCAATAGCACTTTCTCAGTTCACCATCGTCATACCGCAGGCAGTGGGACCAGCATTTGGGACTTCGCTATTCGCCTTCTCATTGCAGACACCTTTCCTTCACGGACATCTCGTTTGGGTTGTATTGTTCTTGTTCGGTATGTGCACGCCTTTTTTGTCGAGTACTCGAGTCCTTTCTAACTCCAGTCCCAGCGTGCGTGCTTTCAACACATGCATGGCTATTTGTTCGCGAGGAGGATAATATCGACTTCCTCAACACTGAGGTTGCGGTAAGCAGGGACGAGCATGCGGAGCGCGTTGAGTGAATGCTAGGGCAAGGTCGATGTTGTACAGAAAATAAGGCAATGAGCTAATACAGAACCAGCTTGTCGGCCCAAGTTTGCTTGATAGTTGATCCACTTGCCCATGATGGCGTGAATTGACGCGATCGGATATCCTAGCGGTGCCCCTTCTGTGGTAGTATATCTTGCACCTAGATTTTCTCAAGGAGTAGTCTTCTAGGGGAGATGCCTTCTTTGGTCGTGATAAGGTTGAAGAGACGGTGCCTGCCTCGCGGAGCGCGCGGGATTCCGCAAAGATCTGCAGTGTCGGAGATGACGCGACCTACCGTCTCATCTTGCCCTTTTGATCTCCCTTCCTCATGAGTACGCTGTTGACACTGCTCGAAGGCGCGGGTGATGCGTCGCGCGAGGCGGTCGTGGTCGCGGAGACTGGCGCATCGTACTCGTATACTCGGCTGTCTGAGCTGGTTGCTAAGTTTCGGGATACGCTGAGGGACCGGCTCGGCGTTGCCAAAGGCGACGTCGTTGCGAGCAGCTTTCTGAACGGTACGCTGCGAATGTCTGCAACAGAATATGGTGATTAATATGCATGCACTTAGGACTTGAATTTGTTGTCACCTTCGTCGGAACCGGCGCAGCTCGGTGAGCTCAGCTTGTAATCGCTGTATGTCCGATGCCAATCAGCCTGCAGCGCCATAGCAGCTCCTCTGAACCCAGCATACACCACAAGCGAGTACGACTTTTATCTCAGCGACACCAAACCGGTTGTGCTATTGCTCCCTGCGACCACGGACGTCGCATCGCATCCTGCGCTCAAGGCAGCCAAGCAGCACGACGTACGCGTGGTCACGTTCCAGGTCAAGGGAGATGATTTTGTTTTGAACGATGTACTGGCGTCCAGCAAGTCTGTGAAGCAGGTTACCGATAAGAGTGCGCCTACGCCGTCCGACGTCGGGCTCGTTCTGCACACCAGTGGTACGACTGGCCGGCCCAAGAGCGTCCCGCTGAGCCATGCGAACCTCCTTGCGACAACTCGCAACATTGTTCAGACCTACAGCCTCACGCAAAATGACCGCAGCTACCTTGTCATGCCGCTTTTCCACGTTCACGGCCTGCTCGCTGGTCTCCTGGCGCCGTTGCGGTCGGGCGGTGCAATCATTATCCCTGCAAAATTCTCTGCCGCGAGATTTTGGAAGGACTTTACAGACTACAAAGCGACCTGGTACACTGCAGGTTAGCATCTGCATTACCGCAATTCTATCAATTCTCACCTTTAGGTTTCAGTGCCGACCATCCACACGATTCTTCTCAGCACACCGCTTCCACAACCTTTGCCCAAAATTCGTTTCATCCGGTCCTGCTCTTCATCACTTGCACCGTCGACGCTGTACAAGCTCGAAGAAACATTCCATGCACCCGTTCTGGAGGCGTACGCCATGACAGAAGCCGCACACCAGATGACCAGCAATATCGCCGGCAAGCGCGTGCCTGGTACAGTGGGTGTTGGTGTCGGTGTCGAGATCAGCGTTCGCGATGACAAGGGCAACGAGCTGTCTAAAGGCAAAGAAGGCGAGGTCTGTGTTCGCGGAGAGAACGTTACAGCAGGCTACTGGGAGAACGAAAAAGCCAACAAGGAGTCGTACTGGGCAGGAAGATGGTTCAGGTGCGTGTCCGGAACCTATATTTGCTGAACGATGTAGAGCTAATCACTGATTCCGCAGGACTGGCGACCAGGGCCGGATCCACGAGAGTGGCAACTTGCAATTGACTGGTCGTATCAAAGAGCTCATCAACCGCGGGGGAGAGAAGATCTCTCCGCTTGAGATTGACTCGGCGCTGCTCGCGATTGACGAAGTTGTTGAGGCGGTGTGCTTTGGCGTAGAAGACGCGAAGTACGGCGAGGCGAGTATCGCTTGAGAGGCTTTTTTCATGGCTAATAGCGTCCCTAATGTCCAGGTGGTATGGGCAGGCGTGGTCCTTAAGGGTGGCAGTGAAGGCGGTCCTGACGTCGAGAAGCGCATTCAGACAGCGCTCAAGGGCAAGCTCTCGAAATTCAAGATCCCAGAGAGGTGAGACCGTTGACAAGCTTCATTACTCATTTATCATCATTATCTCTCTCCAGGATTGTATTCACGAAGGCGATTCCTAAGACTGCGACCGGTAAGATCCAACGCAGACACGTTCGCGACGCGTTTGTCGCGCAGGTCAAGGCTGCTGGACAGCCGACGAAAGCTAAGCTTTAGAAAGGTCTCATCTAACTATTGTGTTCGAACGATGTACTCACCCAAACACTCGGTGGATGGGCCACCTGTCAATTGACCCCTTTTGGTGACTGAATAGCTCGATCGGGGCACGCGTGATTCTCTGGGTGCATTCCGCTCGGCTGATTCCGACACCCTTTAAATTCGCAGACTAGCGGAGAACAGACTCCACATTGTTCTCTCCCTCCTCCCATCATCTCGAGCCCCTCAACCAGAGGTACGCGGTCTTGCTCGATACTGCGGTCGCTGACGAGGTTGGTGCTGACCTCTTTTTGCCACAGCGCACCGTCCTCCCCGGCCGGCAGCACCACCTTCATTTGTCACTGTCACCGATTGTCTCTCATATCTCGAACTTGTCATCGCTCGCCGCGCCCACGCTCTCTCATCTCATCATGCGCTCTGCTCTCACTCTCGCCGCCCTCGCTTCTGCCGCAATGGCCTTGCCGGTTCATCCGAGCGTCGTACGTTTGTCCCTCCTATCCTCCCCTCTATTTACAATTGAAGCTGACTTAACTTCTTCCCTCAGGCCAACACTAAAACCGAGAACGCCCTTCATAGCCGCCATTATGGCTCTCACCACGGCCAGCACCATGGCCACCACAAGGTCTGTACTCATTTACTCTCCGCTTCGCTTGCTCTCAAGCTGACTCTCTCACGTCCCCTTCAGTACCATCACGACTACGTCAAGGCCGACATCGCTCACGCCCTCTGCGAGACTGTCAACGGCTTGGCCGACCTTGTCCGCTCGTCCAACATTGGCGACAAGCGCATCCCCGACGGCTTCATCGACTGCAGCAGGATCCCTCGCAGCAACAAGGGCAAGATCTGCTCGTCTGATCACGATCATAGCCACGGTCATGGCCAGTAAGTCCTTGTTCTCGTCTGCGTCCTCCCGTTCGCTGTACTAAGCGGTCCCTTCAGACATCATGGCCACCATGGCTCTCACAGCGATCCACAACACGATCAGCACCACGGCTCTCACCACCACCATGACAGCGGACACGACCATGGCCACCACGGACACGAACATGGGCATGGGCATCAGCACGGCGGCGACGATACCGACGGCAACCCGAACGGGACGCACGGTCCGGACGGTGGCTTATCCAACCAACCGTCATCGACGTTCTCTCCGCTCCTCAGTCTCAACCTCGGTGACGACGGCTTGATCGACAGCCTCGTCGGAAACAAGGGTGTCTTGCGTCCGGTCCTTAGCTCGCTCGCCAACCCGCTCGACGAGCTCGTTGGTGACACTGGCGTCCTGCGCCCCGTCCTCGGCTCGCTCACCAACTCAGGCGATCTCAGCCCCGATGCGCTGAAGCAAGCCGCGGAGTCTCCCATCTCTCCCGCGAATGGTCTCCCATTGGACACGTTCGATCCTACTGGCAACCTCATCCACGCGGTGAACGGCAACTCTGCTCCCGGGTCCGATATTCTCGGCACCGTCACTGGTGCTACTGGTGAACTTCTCCACGTCGGGGTGACGGGTGCCAACTCCCCTATCACGGACGGTGTCTCGAGCGTACCCAACATCGGCGGCGTTCCTCTCCACATTGGCACCCTTGCGAACCCGGTCCTAGGCGCTGACGACGCCCCCGTTGCCGGTCTTATCGATGCTGCCACTACCTTGAGGTTGGGTTCAGCTCCCAACCCTGCTGAATCCGTTAACAATGTCAATGCCTTGCCCGTCGATAACCTCACGAACGGCGTCGACGCTCCGTTTGGCGATGCCACGTCTATCAATGGCGTCCCGACCGGTACTGGCGAGCTCATCCACGCCGAGACACACGACGGCAACATGCTGACTAGCGGCGTCACCCACGACCTTGCCCCTGCAGACGGTGCCAGCCTCACCAACGGTGCTCTTTCCACGAACGGTGGTCTGACTGCACCCGTAGGCGAGCTCCTTCACGCCGACGTTCACAACGACAACGAATCGACCGGGCCAACTGTCAACAATGGTAACCTGCTCACAGGCAACATCCCCATCGCGAGCGGTAACGAGCTTGTGGACGATGCCACTGTTCCTCTGATTCATGCTCAGACTCAAGCTCAAGGCACCGGTCAGTCGTCCAGCAACCAAGGTCCAGTCATCAACGGCGCCAACGGCCGTCAGGTTCTCCAGGCCACCTCTGAGAACCTCGCTGGTTCCGGCAACGCATCTCGCGCCGGCAGCGAGCTTCTTCACGCCGGCGTTGACAACACGAATGGTGATGGGCCAGTGATCAATGGCCTTGGCGCTGCCTTGTGAAACTAAGGTTGTATTGCAACTGTAATTGCTCGTGTAAGACGTACGTGTGTTGTTTTCTCTGGTGTACTGGGGCGGTGTAGCATCCATTTCTGTACTCGGTAGACGGTTGTGTCGGTACCTTTATGCTCAACTATGCAAATTCCTATGCGGTTCTCAAGCCACCCACTTCGCTGTCACCGGCGAGAACTCTGCGCGATAAACTTTTGCAGCCGTTTTGAAACATTTCAAAGTTAGCTTACTTGTTGAAATATTCCGGCGCGAGTGCGTGGCGTGTTTAAAGTTTTTATGGCGGCAGACTGCTTCTTCGCCGTGCCGCAGAAGCGGCAATGGCATCTCGAGACAGGCGTGTCCAGGACGCTATCTAGGCCTCATGGAGCGTGAATGTACATTTGTGCGAGGAGAAGAAGCGCGTGGGAGGCAGAGAATGAGTAGACAGCCAATTTGACCGTCAAGTGAGTGAAGAGTGTGCTGGCCAGGGTAAGACGTCCCTTGACGGATTGACACAGGGAAGAGCAGAGGGTCGCAGAGATGAAGTTGATGCGAGGACCAAAGTCGGAGTGCAAAGTCGACAACATGAGGCGGATGACTGTAAGCCGGTGGCGGCTCTGAGCAGAGATTGTGACAGTGGCGCAGCGGGTCGACGGGGTTGTTGAGTCGCGATAGAAAGCGCAAGCTCGTTAATCCTTATCGGTTGACATTTGGTCGGTCACGTTGCGCGCGCGCCAGGGTTGTGTGTGGATGTCAAACTGATGCGGAGCTGGGACTGGGGATTCTGTTTGCATGGCGACATATGCGTGCCATGCATGGCTGGCGGAGGGGTGAGGGTGCGGAGTGGGGCGGTGAAAAGATCTGGGCAGAGGGCTGCGAGTTTGCATACATACATCCAAGCCACGCGACATCCTCGGGGCCATCACGGGATAAGCTGCGGATTGGCTTTGAGGGTTGAGATGAATGAGATGAGTGAGTATGAGTTCAGTCGGAGGAGAATTGGACGGAGCGGGCGCGTCGCGACGCGCGCGGGAGTGGCACGGGCGTCTAATATGCACGCAGACACGGAGAGACGGAGATGCGGACCTGGGCGCCTGCCGTGGCCGTTACAGCTGGAGATGAGATCAAAGTTCAATCGGGGTTCGTAGACGTGTGCTTGTCGCGTGTCTTTTGTTGAGTCATTCACCCATTGGCGCGGGGAACAGGGTTGGCCGCTTGAAAAAGATGGGTCATGGGCCATTGGAACTTGGCCGTTGCGACTCCTACTAAACCCCGCTCTTGTGTGTGTGTGTGGGGTGCTAAGCTCGACCCACCCCCTCCTCGTCTCCCCCGAACACCCTCTCCACCCTTCGGCAGAGGAGGCAGGGCGGTTCGCTCGTTTTTCGTGCGCAGCTCCGTCCTAATCTCGTATACCACTTCGCCCGCCTCCTCTGCGACCCGACGATACCCAAGCGCACCTCATCATGCTCGTTCTCAGCTCCGAGTCTGCCTGCGACATCTGCGCCGAGCCGTACTCGCAAGAGTCACTTCCGCATTCGATCCCTTGTGGTGCGTCGTCTCAGTCAGGTTGATCGGGCCGAGATCATCATCGCTCACCACCACCACCCAAAAAAAGGCCATACTTTCTGTTCTCCATGTCTCCACAAGGTCGTCAAAGGAGTCGCGAGCCAGTGGGCTCCCCGCACCAACGCATCGTCGTGCGGCTGCCCCCTGTGTCGCGAGCCCTTCAACGCACCGGACATTCGGCGCATCCGCATCGACGCCGCGCCATCCAGCTCGCCTCCCTATCCGCAGGTACTCCCGTATCCCAACTACTTTCCTGCAGCCTCCATCCCAGGCAGCAAGTCTGCCGCGTTTGGCAAGACCCCGATTGATGAGGACGCGCTGGACGCCGGGGCCAATACCGATGACCGTATCACCAGCGAGGCCAAGCGACTCGAGCAGCGCGTTGCCGACGCCGCCAAGCGTCGTTGCACGTTCGAAGAGATCAGTGCGCTCCACCGTGAGGTGCAACAATGGCTTGACAAACAGGGAGCTCGCCGCCCGGAACGCGAGGTACGTACACAATAAAAACTAGGGCGCGAGACTGTCAACAGAAATTTCTCACCCTGAAATCCCGTGACCGCAGCATGGGTCCCTGCGTCTGAGCGCTGCACTCCTCGGCGCGATCCTGGTCAACGGCTTTGCGTATAATGAAGCGAAAAAGGCTGCAAAGGGCGTCGAGTCCACGCTCAAGGATAGACTCGACGCGACCGAAGCCATCAAGCGCCGTCTCGAACACGAGATAAATCGGTACGTGCCATGTTTGCCGTCTTCGAGAAGAGTCTCCTGACGAGAGCGCGCGCGCGCGACATCTTAACAGCCAGCGCACAGAAGTACACACGCTTAAGCAGGAGATCTCCAAGCTCACGGGTGTTGCTCCGCCGCCGCCGCCGCCAGGACCAACAACAACAACAACAACACCCACGCCGGGCCCTACATCGCCGTCGAGCGCCCGGCCGTTAGGTTCATCTCTCGGTAGCAGCCTCACCACCACCGCTATGTCTTCATCTCATCGCAGCCAGACGCCCGCCCCTGCTTCCTCCGCAGCGCGTTCCCACACTCCCGCCCCGTCCCGCTCACAGACCCCGGGTGCCGCCCTGTCCAGCGCCTCCTCCTCCGCCTACAGCAGCTATTCGCACCACACGAGTTCTGTCACGCCTCCTCGTTCCTCCGCTGCCAGCTCCGTCGCCAGTTCCGTCGTCCACACGCCCGCCACGTCGCGCAGTCCCGAGCGGCCACCAGCCATCCCCGGACAACACCAACGCTGGTTGCCTCAGATGATGAAACGCGAGGAAGATACCCGACCTGGCACGGCTTTGGCAACCATGTTCGCAATTACTCGCTTGTTGGTGGTGCCGCCGCCGTTGCCGCTGGTGGAGGTGGTTTGGCTGCGCGTCCGCGCACTGCTGCCGGCTGGAGGGCTTGAGACAAACCAAAAAATAAGGTTCACGGGTGCATATTGTCCAGGATAACACCTCATCTATATGATGATGATTTGGCGACGGCAACGGCGACGAGATGCGATGACCACGAGACACGAGACACGAGCGCCACGATATAACGACCCGACATGACCACAAAAAAAGACGCCAGTCCAGAGAAGGTACGAGGCGGTGGACCCGGCGCTTTTGCGTGCATCAGGTTAGTAGTCCCAGTGCACTTGCAGCCTTGATGCTTGTAGATGCAGACGCTGACCTATCGTATCATGCAGAAAGTACGAGACGGAAGCCAGTTTAATCGAGCACTCGATGGATGTAAACGGATAAAGGACGATGCAAAACACTCGTACAACCGTTTTTCTCGCCCCGTTGTGTACTACAATCTTGCATACTCATAGACGATCCAACCACCCACCAAAGTAGCCTAGCCCACCCACCAAAACCTGTAGCCACACACACAGAACCTTGTTGTACCAAAAACAAATGAAAATTCTGTTCCATTTCATCAGTCCTTTTCATCTCCGTAGCTCATCGATTGTCGAGGCAGCAGGAGCTGATTCTTGCATGCATGTGACACGGGGGTTCTGAGAGATTCCCGGAGGCCTGCTTCAATGGGTCAGAGGTCTAGCGGGACGGTGTTAGGATTTTCTTTTGCTGCGTCACCGTGCACGTATTGCCTCAAAAGAAGTCGAGCACATCGTCCTATCGCAGAATATATATCAGGCCAATCTCATCCGGCACCACAGCTGATCATCCGCGGCAACGGAAATTTGAAGGGGGTGTGTCTGTGTGTCTGTGTCCACGTTGACGGGCCGTGTGGAATCCACGAGGCAATGGTCCCTGCAAATCTGAGAGTGCGCGCGTGCATAAGCAGGCCCCGCCGCTGTTGACACCGCTCAGCAGTCAACATAAGGCGATATTCCCGGAGATGCGCGGGGAGTGTCCTGGTGGGAAAAATGAGGGTTCAGGACGTGCGCGGGATGACCAAGGACTCGGAGGGGTGGTTAATTGCTGCCGAGACGTGGATCGAGAGCGTGACGACCCCCCTTCTGTCTGCGAGAGCCCCCAAAGCCACGATAAGCCCAGAGCAGGCCAATAGGATGCAGGAATGGCGCGATAGCGTGATAAACTTATGAGGCCGCATGACTGGGTGTTGCCGTGCTGAGGTAGAGAGGGTTCAGGTGAGGTGTACACCAGGATGCAGCGCGACGCCGGGGTGAAGAGGAGGAGAGAGAGAGAGAGAAGAGGGACGTGCGTCGTGCGACCTTTTAAGGAGCAATGCAGGCTTTTATCATCATCATGTGATGTTCTCCCCGCCTTGACTCCCGGAACAGAGTTTGCTCGAAAGTCACATGTCGGACCTTGGCGTCTTACAAGCCTATTCCTGTGAAATGCAATACCGTACAGAGACCTACGAAATAGGCCCATAGAATATGGCGCAATCGTTCTGAGGGTTGAACACGTTCTTGTGCGAAAATGTGAATGGTGAGAAGGGTGACGGGTCGATCAATGACACGAGAATTGATGAAGCGAATCCTTTTATGAAACCGCTCCAGCTCATGCGCACACTATGCGTATCTTCTACCTTGTGAGAAGCAGCGATCTCTCGATGATGTGGAATCTTAACAGGCTGCAGTCAACATGATTCCAAGGCTATGAACTTGCATAAGCGGCAATACACAAAAGATAATAGTGGCTGCTCTTTTGCACCTTCACGTTTGATAGTTGCGTGGGTGGAATTCAGAGTGAGAGCGCTCTCTGTCGGAGTAAATTCAAACTCCGCACGACTTCCTGAACGCCACACCGCTCCCTTCGCGCAGAAGAATGAGATCCGCTAAATTATTCAATAATTAGCATTTTAAAGATTTGGGGTTGTTCATATGACTTTTTTGGGAAGGTTTGAACGCGACGATCACGAGGAACCGCGAGTCGCTACACCCCTGCCAATGTGGGCAAAATCTCCACCTCGATCTGCAGAGTTACGTCTTGCTTGAAACACATTTTTTTACCAAAGGCAATATTTTATGGACGACTGGGGCAGGTTCTGTAAGGCGAATCCATCTCTGGGTATGCCTTGTTTCCTGGTGCCTCCGAGGCCCCCATCAGAATTGCAACTCAGACTCGACTTCCTTCCCTTTTCCCTGCTGGCGCACCTCTCGCATTCTAGATGTTCGCGACACCCGACAGTGAATCCATGATCCCTGTGGCAGCTCTGTTGTCACCAATTGCGGAATATGACTGGCTGGGTCAGTTGAATGAAAGGCTTTTCAATCAACGCCAGTTTTAACTCGAGCGCAGGGTCAGAAAGCTCTCTATCGAGCTCAGGCGATGCTAGCGAACCATCAATAGTTGCCGAGATGCATTATGAAGTCGAGGTGTCAACCCCTCCACCCAGTCGACCCTTAGCCGGTCAGTCTGATCGCCGGTCTAACCGGTCGACTCTTCCGTCAATATCTCCGACTAATGTCTTCTTTTTGAAGAGCCCAAACAGGCTGCCGCGCTGCGCCGCTCTACCCGTAACCGCGAGCCGAAGCCTGTTTTCCCGGTAGCGACCGAGCCCGTGGGACCGCCACCCGCCGTTCCGCGCCTACCACGCAAACAAACCTTCGAGATGGTGCGCGCACCGCGTGACCTCATCGAGGCATTCCGAGTTGCGCGCACCGAGTACCATGAAATGGTTTTCTACTGTTGGTTCCGGATGGGGAAGACGCGGGACGACAAGCCGACCAAGGATGACATGGCGGCTCTGCGGAACGAGCCTGAAGTTCGCGCGGCTGCGAAGAAACTCGACCAAGCGGACGCCGAGCTGAATGCTTTGGCGGAGGTCGTCAAGCATACGACGATCACCCGGGACTGGGCAATGCATCAGAAGCTGGAGCATCAGGAGGCTGCGCTCAATCAAGAGTACAGGGAGAAGCTGCTGAATCAGCCTGAGGCAACAAGCGCAAATGAGAATGATGAACATAAGGTAGAGGGCATTGATTCTTCAAAGACGAGGCGGCGCAAGAAGCGCAAGACGCATTGAATAGTTGGCAGGATGTCTGATGTTGAGATGTACAATATGTGATACTATTGGATGCTACGATTGTTCCTGGAAAAGATGCTCTTGTCCCGCTGCTAATCCTCCAAAATAACAAGTGAGAGCTTTCAGCTTATTGCCCATCCATTCTTCCTCGACCTCGACAGAGTTGGAACCTTTGGGTTGATTCGCGACTAGCGAGGCGACCTCCTGTGGATCTGTATTGCGAGGCAAGAAGAAGGCAACGTGAGGCGTGATGGAGCGCGCAAGAGCAAAGAGCTCTGATCCGGGCACTGGCTGTATCGTTGCGAGAGAGTACTCTGGATGGGGGTCTTTGGCATTCTCAAAGTAACGACCACCGGCGTCCTGGGACTGTTGCTTGGACGGCGAAGAGGTAAGGTACGCAGGACCACCCCAAGGAGGACTAAGGAAAACGACATCGATTAAAGTCTTGTGTTTTGATGGATATGTGCGAGCGAAGTCGAGAAAATCGCCGAGGATGAACTCGATACGGTCCGCGACACCATAAATCTGAGCGTTGTGCCGCGCCAGAGCGAGCCGAAGGGGCGAATTATCTATGGCGATGACTGCAAAAGCAGGTGTATGAGCTCTCGGCATGATGGTATCGATGGAGCGCGGCCGCCTTCTAGTGCGCCTTGGCAGACATCTCAAGAGTGAAAAGCACGCACCTCTCTCGCAAGTCTGGGCAAAGGCTATCGCATTCCCTCCCACTCCGCAAAACGCGTCCAGGACGACATTGCAAGCGCACCGTGCTGCTATCTGGCTGGCGACGCGTTCTGGTGTCACGCTATACCAGCCTTCCTCGTCCAGCAGGCAGCCCTCATCATAGCGCGAAAACAGCCTCTCTCGCTGATGCCAGTCTGCGTCGTGACTTGAATTTCAAAGCAACATAGAGGGTTTTCATCGTTCAACGCACATTTTGCTAGGTGCTGAGGTACTTGATCCTGAGACGAATAAAAAGGCACGAGCCCCACCGGGTCACGGGAACAGCTGGCTGTGCAGAACGGGCCGTGGGGCCGTGGGGTCGACGAGTCTATGCGCCTGCGCTTCGTTGGACGCTGTGTGGCAGCATACAGCTCTGGGTCAGGTTCGCTGCCGCTGGCATCGTCGTCACTAGTATCTTTTGTTGCTGATTTCGGTGCACTCGGTTCATCCGGGACCGGTGGTCGACTGTTGCCCCCCGCGCGCAGTGCTTGCTTGAGCTCCGGCGGCAGTCCAGCAAACGTCGACACAGGGCGGCGCGCGCGACCCATTCCCAAGGGCCAAAGGCAATGCGCGCTTTCGACCTCCGAATCGGGCGTTTCACCGCCGGGTCTTGCCTTACTTCTCTGCCACTGCCAGAGCTCCTTGCTGTACTTGTGCTCTCAGAAGCATCTGTTGTGGTCAATCTACGCTACTCGGTGTAGCATGGAAGCACATGAGTTTTCCCGGCTGTGTTGGCCCTGTCAAAAGCAGGCACTCGTTTGCAAGCTTCAAGCGCGACACAGGAGCTCATGACCGCCCATGCCAAGAAGTATGAACTACCCTAAACTACCCTACGGTCAGTCCAGTCGGCCACCACTCGCCTGAGCTCTGAGTAGGGTACATCGCATCCACCTGGACCCGTGCTGACTTGTCATATCACGATCGCACGTTACTAATCGTTCCCATCACCGATTTTCACAGCGCGATTCGGTGAATCAGTGGATTGCGAATTTATGGTTGTCATCAGCTATGCAGAAAGATTCTCGGACCCCTGAGCATTTGTCTTGGCGCTCACAGCTTTGAGACCCTTCGAGCGATGCATGGTAGAACGCCGGTCAAATGTCTCTCTAACGGTGCTTCGTGATCGGCGGTCTCGACTGACGACGACCTGTCTCAAACCTCGACGATCCATTGCAATTGGCAACCTTGAATTCGCTTTCGTGCAGTGGGTTGCCTGTCGGATGCGATGGTGGCTGCGGCCAAGCAGAGCGGTGCTCAAGTACAGTGTGGGCAGGAGACACGTCTCAGATGTCGCTCCTGTGCGAACACACCGTGTCCATCAAAGCTCAGGATCACGGCGTTAGGCAGCTTGCGCGCAGTGCCGGAATTATATAAACGGTGGTCTGCAGCGAACCGGTAGCTGTTCACCGTCTTCAGTTTTCCTTTTCTTCTCCGCGTCGCTTTCTCTTCGCGCCTTTGCCGTTTTTTCTTCATCTACTTTTTGTGCCATCAAACACTCGTCTTTGCCAGTACCGTCTCTCGGCTTAATCGTTTCGTCAGCGCTACAATGTTCTCGATCTCTCCTGCCAACTTCCTCATTGCGGTTTCCTTCCTGGCGTCCGCCCGCGCGACATGCCTTCACAACACCTACCTCATGCGCCGTGAGGAGGGCAAGATCCCGCTGCCCACCTTCTCGTACAGCGGCTCGACTGGTCCCGTCAACTGGGCTGGCTTGAACGAGAACAACACCGCCTGCGCAACCGGCTCCACGCAGGCATGTTTCGAATTTGCTTCACAAGCTTTGAAATTCGACTAATTTCTGTGATCAGTCTCCTATCGTTCTCACCGACGCAATCCCGTTCGCGACGACTCAGCCGAAGTGGCACATCGAGAAGTAAGCACTCCCACGTCCATAATGTCCGTTCCCTCTAACGCCGTCACATCAGTGTTCACGAGGCAGAGTTTGAGAACCTGGGGTCAACTCTGGAGGTCAGCGCAATAGCCTACAGTCCACAACATAGACTGACATGACCGCAGGTCATTCTTGAGGGCAACCTCGACTTCGAGGGCACCGTCTACAACCTCAAGCAGTTCCACATGCACACCCCGAGCGAGCACCGCATCCGTGACGAGTACTACCCTCTTGAGGTCCGTTCATATTCCGGGTTCGGCTGTTGATCGGCCTGACACACTCCCCCCAAAGGTCCACTTCGTCCATGTGTCGGACGCTGGCGACATCACTGTCGTCGGCATTCCCTTCGAGCTCTCTGAGGATGGCAAGACTACTGCTCTCTTGACGGAGACGATCAAGAACCTCGCTGATGTTGTCGAGCCGGCCACCGCAACCAAGACCGGCCCTCTCGATTTCTCCGAGGTCCTTGCCGCGGTCTCGCACCAGAACCTCTTCCAGTACAAGGGCTCCCTAACGACCCCGCCGTGCAAGGAGGGCGTTCAGTTCCTCATCCTCGAGGCCCCGCTCCCGATTGATGTCAAGACCTACAACGCCATCAAGAAGGTCATGAAGTTCAACTCGCGCTTCACGCAGAACACCCCTGGCGAGGCCAACGTGATTGAGCTTGCTCAGCACCAGGCCGGTGGTGCCGGCAACAACGAGACTGCGGACGCCACCATCGTCAACGTCGACGAGCTCATGGCTGCCTTCCTGTCCAGCGGCAAGAAGATGAAGTACCAGACCGTCACCAAGACCGAGACCACCGTCGAGCTCGTTGAGGATGATGGCGAGGTTCCTGTACGTGCAAGTACTGGCCTGCTATAGATCCAATGACTGAGATCGTTTCCAGGAGCCCACCCCCACTGACGTCCCGACTGACATCCCCACCGATGTCCCCGTCCCGACCGACGGCGGCGAGAACTCCACAAGCGTCGGTGAGGAGACCACAAGCACTGAGGCTCCGGTGGGTCCAATTTGCACTGCTCCCGCCCATCTTGCAGGAGAGCTGATCAAGATCAATGTTTCGCGTCGCGACTCTCAGGCTGAGACGGAGACCGACGGTGGCATGCACGCCCCTGGCCCGGTGACCCCTCCTGCCCACGCGCGTCGCAGCAACATGGCCCGCCGCCGTGCGTAAGCGATGAACGAGGCACCGCTCGTGGATTGTAGTTGGAGACTTCACATCACGTGCACGAAACATTGAAGACGCCCGTACTAGTAGGATTACAGCCCACGAAGCGACACGAAAACGCCACTCGCGGTAATGGGATTCACTTAGCTATTTGCCCGCTCTTACTTACCTCGTCGCTGCGCTGTACTTCCTGATACGGTCGAGTGGCGAGTTGAATTAAACGTTATTTATTGTCTAGATTGCAGGATTGCCGCAGTCCAAGTCAGCGGGTTTGTCTAGTCGGCAGAAGTGAGCGTAAGTGAAATGCGACCCCTCACGCCTTGTCAACTACGAGACTTTCGAGAGTTGGCACGCAGCCAGTGGTAGCTAGGAGGAAAGCATGTGGCCACACCGCTCGCATGTATCCGTAGTGTTGTAACGCGGACGTCAAGCGCTTTGCAATGCCTGACGAGCAGACTGAGAAAACACGATCGCGCTTATGATGAACCTGTTGAAGCTGCTCGCATATACACTGATTGGCGCGTGAGCTGACCATTGGTTGTGCGAGTGCAACAAACAGGCAAGCACAGTATTGGATTGATGTGGATAGGCGGTGCAAGGGATCAAGGGACTGGATGTGGTAGCGAGGTTTCAAAAGTGCATATGAACGAAGCGAACCGAAAGAGGTAGAGGGCTGTAACCCAGCGCCTGTACAGCCAGATTCAAAAGCCGGAGTGTATTAAGAGGTGTCGGTGACATCCACCCGACGGTGCCGCGTTTGGAACGCCCGATTGCCACACTCACATTAAAGTGCTGGCCGGAGAACACAAGCTAGATGCGGAAATCTCGGCACCGGTACTTCACCACTTCCACCAAATACTGCTACTGCTCGTGTAATGCCTTTGGGGCGAACCTCGGCTAAGCCCGCATGTTCTTCTCGAACCCTGATGCTTCGACACACGACAGGTGCCAGGCCCGCTCCGGAGTGGTCTCATTCGTCCGCTTACGCCACCCTTAGTCCACGTTTACAGGTGGCTGAAATGAATGGTTTGTCGGGGCGTCGGGCTTGGCATCGGCTCTTTGAAAGTCCAGCGGTCCCGCGGATTGAGATGGCGGCAGCCGACAGTCAGCCAACGAATCAATAACCACATCGCACTCTCCATTCTTCAGTGAATAATGCCTCAGAAAGGTCTTACTATCTAGAAATTGCAGGAGGATCGAAACTTGCTTGGATCGCGGTGTCGCCTCATCAACTTGCGCAAACGTCTCACAAGCTGTGAGCCTCGTATCTCCAATTTTTATCATTTGATCGGTTTATTTATGGTGTCACAGAAGCCTGAAGTTTATTTGGGCGTTCCGCATGAACCGTTCAGCATGTGTTGATCAACAATACTTCAATCTGACTGTCACGACACCGCTTGCTGTACACTCCCGACTTGCTCTCCTCTCGCTCTAACCTTCTTTAGCGTTTGCACGCTCCAGCTATTTTAAGACCGCTTTCAACCTTGGTCTCACTTCTGTGATAAAACTCTCAACTGGAGTGTTCGCCAGAAATTGGCGCTTTCTCCAGCCTCAAGCTCCACTTTCACGTCTTACTGTCTCCGAACATGCTCTCAGTCCTTCTTTCCGTTTTGCTTATTGTGTTCGTTTTCGTCTCGTCGTCTCATGCTACCTGCGTGCACGGCACCACCCTGATGCCTCGTGCGGAGGGCAACATCACGCTCCCGACGTGGGGCTACGATGGCGAGACTGGACCAATCAACTGGGCTTCGATGAACAATAACTACACGGCCTGCCGCACTGGGACCACCCAGGTGCGCTTCTGAAAGTTTAATATCATCCCTTGTCACAGCGTCTCACGGTCTGCTGACGTTTGGCTGGCCGGCGTATCACGCAGTCCCCAATCGTACTCACCGCTAACATAACTTACACGGCCGAGGCTCCGAAATGGAATCTCACCAAGTGAGTCTCGGAATTAATGACGCCCGTCTCACAAAACTGATCGTTCGTAGCGTTGAGGAAGCAGATTTTGAGAATCTAGGCTCAACGATCGAGGTCTGCGGTCTTAGACTGCATCTGTCAACAAAGTCTGATTTCCGCAGGTCTTGCTCTCCGATGGCACACTCGAATATGGTGGGACCGTCTACAAGATCAAGCAATTCCACATGCACACGCCGAGCGAGCATCGCATCAACTCGGAATATTTCCCACTCGAAGTGCGCTTTAAAACCGGCTAGAAGCAAAATCTCACCCTTCTCCCAGGTCCACTTTGTTCACCAATCTGATGCTGGTGACCTAGCGGTAGTGGGAATTCTCTTCGAGCTCTCAGAGGATGGCACTAGTACGAAATTCATCACGTCTACACTCACAAACCTTCACGAGGTTTGTCATCCTCTAGATGGAGATTTAACTTGGAGTTGACCGCACACATAGATCGTAGAACCTGCTACGACTACCAAGACTGGCCCGCTGGACTTCAGCGTTGTTACTCAGGCGGTTGCCGACCAGAAGATATTCCAGTACAAAGGATCTCTCACCACTCCGCCGTGTAAGGAAGGGGTTCAATTCCTGATCCTCGAGACCCCCATGCCAATCGATGTCAAGTCGTATAACGCCATCAAAAGGGTGTTGAAGTTCAACTCGCGGTTCACTCAGAACGTGCCAGGCAAAGAGAACCTGCTATCACTTGCTGCTGACCAGGCCGGTAGAGGGAGCAATAGCACAGGTGGCAGTGGTGGGGGTAGGAGTGAGGAGGGTAGTGCGGCCCTAACTGAACCTTTTGTGGCTAAAGCTGTTATTGCAGCTCTGCTGGCCGCACTTAGCCCGTATTTATTGCTGAATTGACGTATCCTAGGCCACTGTTCTGTACATATCTTGATTCTCAGATAAAATTCATCTCAATCTCGCCGTTTGTAATCTGCACACTGTTCTCGCGACCCTCGCTACTTGCGTGGATGTGTTTTCCAGATACTGACTCACTTCTGACCAGGCTATTGTAGAGTGACACCCCCCTTTCCCCGGCTCTCGCGGCTTTCCTGATGCTTGGCTACCACGTTGATTCGATCATACTCATCACTGACGTCCGTTATGCGGTCGAGGCTCCAAAGTGTAATCTCGCGGTGTAGGTGTGCTTAACAGCACGCTCGCGGCTTTCATCCCAGATCCTCCATAGGTAGTATCACGCAGGATCTCGTAGATTCCAATACTTCCCCAGAGCTCATGATTTCGTGCCGCGGAAGAACTGACATGGCTCGCGAATCCTTGCGGCAAGGACCGCAACTCTTGCTCGCCTCTTCACCATGCCGCCCGCTGAGGCAATAAAACGCCCGAAACGCGCGCGCAAGCGCAAGCGGCGGCAAGCAGAGTCTTCTTCGGAATCATCTTCGTCGTCCGACTCGTCCAGCGAGAACGAGGCTGGTCCGTCTAAGGCTTCTGCGACTGTTACGAAAACAGCTGCGCCTGCTCCACCAGCGGTCCCCGTTGAGGAGTCGTCTTCAGAATCGTCTTCAGATGATACTTCTTCAGATGAGGAGATGCTCGACGAACGGCCAGAGGCTACGACAAAATCTGGGCCGTCGAGAAGTCCGTCGCCGATCCGCGGCGACCTGCCACCATTCCTCCCGACCGACCACAGGATATCAGAAGAAGAGCGACAGCGACATGATGTAGAGCTGCGAGAACGGTTTAAGAAGTTCTGGATGGGCAGTGTCGCGGAGGCGTTCAAGGACGATTTGGTTACTCTGCAAAAGGTGCGTCCTATTCCGTGAACGCTCCTCTCAACCATAGCTGATCTGCTTTTCAGGAACCCACCTTGACCGCGGCAAAGCTAGCTGTCTTGATCGACTCGTTAGGCGCTGGCGCAGAAATCTTCTCGACCAAAAGAAATCCAAGCGATATCGACGAGATGGAACTCGTTCTTGAAGACAAAAGCACTTGAATAACAAAATCTCTCTGCAACCTACACTATACTTCTCCATCGTCAGAATGCATACGCCTTGTCCTCATCTACATTTGGTCAACCCGGTCTGTCGTATCTTTTCCATGCGTCTGCGAACAACCCAGTCCAATGGTCGTTTTTGCGGATAATGCTACTGAGGCGCTAGTGAATATCCTCGAGGACATCGTGAGTTGCAGCCAAGCTGGGTCCATCCACGAAAGCGCCGGGGAGAACTCCTCTGACAGTGAATGGAGCGGCGGGGCAACAGTCCATCGTAGATTCATCACTATACTCGGCATCAATACAGTACCTCAATAGTTCGTTTAGGATTTATCGGACGTCCTTTCCGATGCGTGCTCATTGCGTTACGATGCCTGAGGATCAGAAGATTGGGATCGAAGCGAACTTAGAACAGTCTCAGAAATGAACGAACAACATCAGTGGTCGCTTATAAGAACATCGGCTAGTTCTTTCTCTCCCTCAGATTATACACCAGCAGATGGATTTTCTCTTAGTGTGCTCCAAAGTAGTACTGTCGCGCTGGTGAGAGAGCTCTTCGTCAAAGGCAAAGACGTTTGAGCGATTTGAACTCCGGTACACTTCGTCACCTTCACTTCGCCTCGTCGTTTCTGAACACGATGCGCACCACTCTCGCGCGCCGCGCGCTCGGAAACCTTATCCCGCCCAAGGTCGCCACGCCGTCATCGGTTGTAAGTCTACCATTCACTTGAATCGAAGGAAATCTGTCGCTCATAAATCTCTGCTACGTTGTGTCACTCTCCTTCATGCCGTTGTCGCGCGCACACCTACACGCTGTTTCGACGCCCGATAACTGACTGCTGCCCTATGCGCATAAATCCGTGGAACTGCGAATGGTCGATACTTGCGCCTCTTGCGGCTGGCGTTGCCAACTACGAATCACACGGCTGGATACCTAACACTTGCGCGCATACACAAAACACTCCCTCTTGTTTTTCTCGTTTGGCTATTGTCGCAACCTCGGCTGTGTGTGTGTGTGTTACAGGCGTCTGGTGGTGCGGCTACCCTCGCCCCGCTTGTCGCCTTCTACAGCAAGCTCCCGTACGTGCTTCTCATTCATTATGTTTGTTTTGCTTTGCTGCGAAACTGATCTTTATCTCGATGCGTTTTTGTGTGCCGTGCATATGTTATACAACTCTGCGTCTCGCTGAGCAGGAAGGGCCCTGCACCCGCACCTGCCGTCGCTGGTATCAAGGAGCGATTTCTCAACGGCAAGAACGCCAGCGGTGGCCCGTTGCTCTTTACCATCCTGGGCATGGTTGGCTTTGGTTACACCATCGACTACCACAGTTCGTAACATTTGTTCTTGCCATGTCCGAGTATACAAGCTGACAACTTGTATCAGTGCACTTGAGTACGTTTCTTTTACTCGTCTGCATCCCCGACTTTCAGTCGGAAACCTCGGTCTTTGAACTCTCCCAGTTTTTCCCCTTCCGAGTCGTTCAAAGATCTCGACCTTGCATTTCTCCTGTTCTCCATCGCTTTTCCAAGTCAAAGTTCACTGTTACTATCTTACACCCCTCTAATGTTGAAATCTGTTAACTGACCTATCTTTGCAGAGCACCACAAGAACCATGCTCACTAAGTGCTGGGGTGGGTCTTAATGCACGTGTATCTAGAGCTCGACAAACAGAGAAAGTGCAGCTTGCTGTGCATCAGCTTCTGCGCCGTTCGACTGCTGAGTTGTGCGCGGTGTCATTATTCGTGACCCCCCGATTCTGAGTAGTGTTGATTGTTCTGGTGATGCACCACCGCCGTGTTTCATGTGCTCTCCGTGTCGTCCCGACGATGGCAAAATACAGTCTTCATCGGCGGGAAACGGCGATGATAATGTCAGAGGGAGACGCGTTCAGATGCCGCTGACTCTGTCGCTGACGCGCTCGGCGCGAATCTTCAAAAGCTTGTTCTAAGACCGTCATGTGCCGGAGTCGTGCAGTCACATAGCACCCTCTCACGCGCCCGACCACTTTGTCTCTTTGTCAATCAACACAAGCACCATCTTGAATGGCTGCCAACGCGCAGAGCAGTCCGAAGGTTACGCGTTCACTTGCCACCGGCCTGGTCAGCGGTTTTGCATCGACGCTTGCACTACAACCTTGTGCGCAGGCCAAGAGAGAATAACATGTCAATCGCAGGCTGACATCTTGCGCACTCGTGCATTGTAGTTGATTTCGTCAAGACGCAGCTACAGCAGAACGATGCGAGCGTCGGCATCCGCAGCGTGCTCAAGAGCAACGGGCCGCTGAGTCTCTGGAGAGGCACTACACCAACATTATGGAGGCGAGTCTTTATATCCGAGATCCTTTTCGCTGCTCGTTGATTGGACGCGCGCAGAAATGTACCGGGCATCGCGTTCTATTTCACCAGTCTCAGTCGACTACGACCTGCTTTGGCCAACGTCCCGATCTTACGCACGAACGGAAGACTATCCAGCATCGGGGACGCTCTTGCAGGAGCGACTGCCCGCACAGCCGTCGGCTTCGCTCTCAATCCGTTCTCGGTCCTCAAGGCAAGAATGGAGGTGCGTCATGACGCTGCCCCCCCCCCCAGCTTTATCTGAATGAACTTGTTCTTTCTCAAGAGCCGGCTGTATTCTTACGACAGCGTGTGGACCGGGCTTCGCTCTCTTGCACGTGAAGGACCCAAGGGCATGCTTCGCGGTGCCGGTGCCAGCGCGCTGCGAGACGCACCGTTCGCCGGGATCTATATGGCCGCGTACCAAAGCTTCAAGCGTATTGGGTCGAGGATGACGGATGCGGGGGCCGTTGTCAATAGTGTGGCAGCTGCAAGTGCGGCAGGAGTTGCAGGCATCGTGACGCACCCGTTCGACGTGCTCAAGGTAAATTTAGATCAGCGGCGTCTCAGCATCTTGTTGACCCATGTTCTTGTCGGCAGACACGAATACAAGTACGTGAGGAGGTGAGGTACCGCACCATTCGAGGTACAGCCGCATACATTTGGAAGGTGGGTGTAGATTTTATTCCTGATTAGACGGGTTTTGCTCAAACATACGATGGACTTGCAGACTACTGGCGTACGTGGCTTCTACGATGGACTGTCGCTACGATTCGGCAGAAAGGTAGCCAGCTCGACAATCGCCTGGGTCGTGTACGAGGCGATTATTGAGCGCTGGCATTAAATCCGAGTCCTCCAGTTGGTCCGATGTCTATGGATTAACATCTCTTGATCTTTTCACCACTCACATCCGTTTTTCTGACTCTCGAGTTCGAATTTGCTTCATGGACATCATGTATCGATACATCAAAGGAACGAAACAAACCTCATGACCTTGTCACAAGCTCCGTGCCTGTACTACATTGAGACCAGGACGAAGAGTGCGTTCAGCTGTTGCTGTACTATAACACGTCTGGACAAATTAGGACATGCAGTATTCAAGGGAGAAAGGTAAGAGGCACGCTGTCGTTACTTGGCCATATATATTCTGACGCATAGCGCTATTTATCCGCTGACACATATTTGAAGTTTTGTTTAATTCCTGAAACAGTGATGTTTGGTTGCAGAAGATGGCGTTAGATTTGGATCGTTGCTGAACAATATTTTAGGAGGAGAGCCAAGTTGGTTCAATCTCCGACGCGCAGCTTCGCCGCCGACGTCACTGGGCGGGAAACGAATCAACTGGCACGCCTGCAACAAATAGTGATGTGGAATTGCGCATAATTTATGGACACTGATCTATCACGGCGCGACAGTCAAGCTGCTCATGGCTTGAACGGCTGGCTGTCGGCGACGCACAGAGCCACCCGCCGACGCCCGCCGATTATCCAACACCAGCCGGCATCCTCGCGCGACGCACCATGCTGCAGTACCCATAATCGAGCTATTCTTATGCTTTCGTTTGATCATTGCGGGTTGGCGCGTCTTGGCAGCGGGAATCACCTGCCTAATCGAGTATAATGTCTCAAAAAGGCAAAAGTGCACGATAGGCCAGACCTCCCCACGTCATGCTGTGGCTTCAGCCTAGTCCGTCTGGGACCTCAGCTATATAATGCCAGCCCGGAATCCCTCCGCACGGATCCTCAGTTGCCTGTGCTTCGCCCCTCGAGCTCCCGCGCAACCCTCCCCCGCACTCGTCGCTTCGAAATGACCGCACCTACATCAACCTCTCTTATACGCTGGTCAACCGAATCCGCTTGTGTGCAGGTATGTCTTCTCCTGCATCGCTCAGTTGCATCCGCTCATCGTTGTTCGCAGCCCACGTACCAGGCTCGCACCGCAGCAGAAGCGAGCTTTGACAACCTGTTTTACGGCTGCCCACGGATCGAGGGATTCACCATCCGCGACTTTATCTTCCGCGACGGGATCCTGCTCGGCGAAGGCGGCTTCGGTCGCGTCTACTGCCTGCGCCTCAAGAGCACCGGTCGAAAGATCGTCACCAAGTTCATCAAGGACGAAGACACGTTCAAGCGCGAGATCGCCATCATGGGCCGACTAGGCGACGCCGCGGTCGACGAGCTCAGTCCGGCGTTCGGTGTGCCGATGTTGGGCTGCTTCGAGCAAACCTTCTCGGAGAACCTTCCGCCGTATGCCATCGTCATGGTGCGTGTGCTCATCATGCGTCTCGTCGTTACGGTGGCTCACGCAAAAGTTGCAGCCCGTGTACAAGATGAGCATGCAGGATGTCATCGAGAACTTAGAAGACCAGGGCAAGTCCATCAGTCCAACGCTCATGTACAAGTGGGCCGCGCAGCTTGTGAGTTCTCGCCATTCAACCGCCGTCATCTACTGACCCTCGTCGCAGACAGTGGCGGTCGAGTTCATGCACAAGCACGGTGTCATTCACCGCGACATCAAGCCCGCCAACATTCTCGTCGACGATGACTTCAACGTGTTTATCGCCGACTTTGGGTGTGGCTACCTGTACGCCAAGGAGGACGACGCTGCCGAGTACTCGATGCCCAAGCTCGCGGCAGATGCAGTCGGCACGTTGGATTTCTGTGCGCCAGAGCTGCTTGAGGGCGAGCCGTACGACCAGCAGATCGACATCTGGTCGCTGGGCGTGACGCTTTGCATCATGGCGGGATTTGTAAGTCACGGTGTCCTCGGTGTGATTCTTTTAGCTCTGACCTTGCCGCGCAGTATCCGTTCGACTCGATGTTCTACTCTGAGGATGGTGAGGTCGACATGGCCGCGCTCACGAGCGGCACGCCCAAGATCCCGCGCTACGTCACGCGCGAGTTTGGTGCCGAATTCGAGGAGCTCATCCGAAAGCTCTTGCATCGGAGCTCTGAGGCTCGTCCGTCGGCCAGCGAGATACGCCGGCTGTCCTACTTCGACCGGATATCGTACGTTTTTCATTTGTGCGGTGCTTATGTGGCTGCTGCTGACATTTTCCGTAGAGTGACAACGTGGGAATGGCTGACGGCGCCATTCGCGGATGCCGAGCATCTTCTCGAGATCGTCGTCACCGAGAACGAGAAGCGTACATGGGAGGACGACGACCATTTCGCCGCCGAGAAGACTGCCCAAGTTGCTGAGCCAGATCCAGAGGCTGAACTCGCTACCAGATCCCTCAGCCGGTCGTCGAGCTGCACGTCGTTTGTGACGGCACATGAATGGTCAGAGCTCGATGAGGACGAGCTCAGCCGCGCACGCAGCTGGGAGGACGACGACGATGATGTGGACGATAGCGAAGTAGAGACGCCGCTTGCGCTTCCCGTCACCGCCGACGATGTGGTGATCCAGTCCTTCGAGCTGGATGATCAAGACGACCAGACGGCAATGGTGCCGGTATCCGGGCTTTATCGCTCAAAGTTTGATGCTCGTTCTCAGTACATTGCAGGGCCGCCCGCGGTGGCACTGTTTGTACCTTGATTAGTATATACGCTCCCAATGACATGGGTTCTCGATGATTTGTGCACTTGAGTCATTCGAGGCCGAGAGAACTATGACGTTGGTGGTTGCCAGATGCAAGTTTCTAGATTATGGTTTGGACGTATGTATCGATTGCGTCAACAGCGGCCTTTGGCGCTGTGGTGCTTCCCATCAAAATAAGCAAGCGAATGTCAACTGAGATAAACCAACGTGTACCATTATATAACGAAGCTAGAAGCCATCGTCACCTTCAAACCCTATAGGGGATCCACAATCACGATGATCAGGTAGGCGGGATCTTGTTCGTAATGCCGAGCAGGGCTGAACTCTCCCACAATCACAGTTTCAAGTCTCCACCGGCCGTCACTCGACACCAGAGGTTCAGCAACGAGGCTTTGCAAAAGCTGAGGAAGCTGCTGCTTGTACGGATAGCAGTTGACGAGGTGCAGGTAAGAGGGGAAAAACAGATGCTTCTAGCCTCGATCAAAGCATTAAGTTTCTATTGTGTCGAGCTCGATTCCCGCTGTACGTTGCATCACGTCCCTGAACCTGTTCTTAAAACACGCCGTGACCACGTTCGTAAAGACGTAAACACGCCATGATACGCGCGACATTATATAGAGTTGCGGCCAGTATTGATATCCTCCTCAGCAACTCCGATCAATGTTCAGCTTTCGTACTCTTCTCACGTACGTCCAACACGCCGCCGCCGATTACACGGACAAGCCGGTGTTCTTCATACCAAAGGAGCTCGACGACACCCCTTCTGAATGGGAACCCGTCAGTTACACGAGATTCTCCGATGACCTTGAGCGAGCTGCAAGCTACTGGACGAGCTTCTTCGGTGCTCTTGGAATCGCTCGTGGCGCCACTGTCGGCCTGTGGTTGGTGACTTTAGCTGCACGTTCACTTATTCACTTACTCCGCGTCTTCATAGGCTGAATGGATACGCATATAGCGACATTGTGCACCTGTTTGCTCTATCGGGTGCAGGCTATGTGCCGCAGTGTCTTTCGAAATTTACCCACGTGTCCATTGTCAAAGCACTCCTGGACGTGAACGGAACGAAATATCTCATATACGGTCCTCCTACAGCGGCCGTAGCACTTCAGCTCCACGAGTTGACGCCTGGACTCCGGCTCTTTGAACATCCCGAGCTTTCAGTAATCCGAAAGGCTCCACGGCAACAAGACCCCTTTCATCCCTCTGGCGACGACATCGTCGTGATATTTCACACAAGCGGTTCGACTGGACCACACCCAAAGCTCGTTCCTTACACTCACCGCTTCCTTGATGCCGCACTCAAGAAGATGAACCACGTTTGGACGACCTTCGGAGGCACGCGCAGCACGCAAATGGGGTCAGTCATGTTTACAGGCTCTTTGTCGAGTAAGCTCTTGGTTATTCCGCTGAGAGCAGCCTCTGAACTCTGATAGCGCTCTTTGGATCGGTGCAGAATGGCGGAGCTATTGTGCTGCCGCATCCAGATCGGGTGCCCTACACCTCTGACGACCTCATCTTCCTTCACGGCAAAGGGTTGATGGACTCCGCATGTATCCTTGCTCCTCAACTGAGGCGGTATCTCACAGAGTGCGAGACAAATCGTGCCCTCCTCGAGGTCTTCGTTCAATTGCGGCGCATCATGTTCACTGGTGCCACACTCTTCGAGTCAGATCTGGCAGACGCGCGCAGCCATGGCATCAATCTTATGCAGGCTTATGCGTCATCCGAGCTTAGTCGCGTCATGTACAGCTCCGAGTCCGACCTCGTCATGCGGACTATCCCAGGCTTCAACTATTCATTCGTGCCTGTGGACGGAGGAAGCAGTACGGATGCCGTCAAAGACAGGATGTTTGAACTCGTCGTGCCTGCGGGGGCACCAGATCTGCCGCACCCTTCGCTGCTCAATCGTGACGGTAGCTTCCATACCGGGGATCTCTTCCGCGAGGTTCAACCCGGTGCCTGGGAGTTTTGCGGTCGGACCGACGACATGATCAAGATGTACTACGGCAACTGTTGCGAGACGAAGAGCATTGAGGCGGATGTTCTCGCTACTTGTTTCGATATCGTCCAAACTTGCTTCATTGCTGGATCAGGTAGAATTGCGCCCGTGCTTTTTGTGGAACTGCAGGTGGACGGAGACGATGCGTGGCGTTGGACGTCGGCGTGCGAGATTGCTCGACGCCTCGAACCATCTCAGGCGCTCCGCTACTCGTACGATAGTGTTAATGATGCGCAAAGTATCGTCATAGTACCTCAGGGAGGACTTCCCCGGACTCCGAAGGGTAGTATTCGACGAGTTGCTGTTGAGGAGCAGTATCGCGTCGTTATGAACGCCATCGACGCAAAAGTGACCGTGTCTCGAACTTGATGAGGAAAAAAAAGCACACGAATATATCGAATAGTTGTAGCCTGGGGTGGCAAGTACTCCAACTCCGAGCTATACAGTCTAGCACGAGTCGATCACGTACGTCAATTTTTTAGAATAGCAGTCCACAACATACTTGGTTGCAATCGATACATACGTCCAAACCATAATCTAGAAACTTGCATCTGGCAACCACCAACGTCATATTTCTCTCAGCCTCAAGACTCAAGTGCACAAATCATCGAGAACCCATGTCATTGGGAGCGTATATACTAATCAAGGTACAACAGTGCCACCGCGGGCGGCCCTGCAATGTACTGAGAACGAGCATCAAACTTTGAGCGATAAAGCCCAGGATACTGGCACCATCGCCGTCTGGTCGTCTTGATCATCCAGCTCGAAGGACTGATCACCACATCGTCGGCGGTGACGGGAAGCGCAAGCGGCGTCTCTACTTCGCTATCGTCCACATCATCGTCGTCGTCCTCCCAGCTGCGTGCGCGGCTGAGCTGGTCCTCATCGAGCTCTGACCATTCATGTGCCGTCACAAACGACGTGCAGCTCGACGACCGGCTGAGGGATCTGGTAACGAGTTCAGCCTCTGGATCTGGCTCAGCAGCTTGTGCAGTCTCCTCGGCGGCGAAATGGTCGTCGTCCTCCCATGTACGCTTCTCGTTCTCGGTGACGACGATCTCGAGAAGATGCTCGGCATCCGCGAATGGCGCCGTCAGCCATTCCCACGTTGTCACTCTACGGAATGTCAGCAGCAGCCACATAAGCACCGCACAAATGAAAAACGTACGATATCCGGTCGAAGTAGGACAGCCGGCGTATCTCGCTGGCCGACGGACGAGCCTCAGAGCTCCGATGCAAGAGCTTTCGGATGAGCTCCTCGAATTCGGCACCAAACTCGCGCGTGACGTAGCGCGGGATCTTGGGCGTGCCGCTCGTGAGCGCGGCCATGTCGACCTCACCATCCTCAGAGTAGAACATCGAGTCGAACGGATACTGCGCGGCAAGGTCAGAGCTAGAATCACACCGAGGACACCGTGACTTACAAATCCCGCCATGATGCAAAGCGTCACGCCCAGCGACCAGATGTCGATCTGCTGGTCGTATGGCTCGCCTCAAGCAGCTCTGGCGCACAGAAATCCAACGTGCCGACTGCATCTGCCGCGAGCTTGGGACATCGAGTACTCGGCAGCGTCGTCCTCCTTGGCGTACAGGTAGCCACACCCAAAGTCGGCGATAAACACGTTGAAGTCATCGTCGACGAGAATGTTGGCGGGCTTGATGTCGCGGTGAATGACACCGTGCTTGTGCATGTAACTCGACCGCCACTGTCTGCGACGAGGGTCAGTAGATGACGGCGGTTGAATGGCGAGAACTCACAAGCTGCGCGGCCCACTTGTACATGAGCGTTGGACTGATGGACTTGCCTTGGTCTTCTAAGTTCTCGATGACATCCTGCATGCTCATCTTGTACACGGGCTGCAACTTTTGCGTGAGCCACCGTAACGACGAGACGCATGATGAGCACACGCACCATGACGATGGCATACGGCGGAAGGTTCTCCGAGAAGGTTTGCTCGAAGCAGCCCAACATCGGCACACCGAACGCCGGACTGAGCTCGTCGACCGCGGCGTCGCCTAGTCGGCCCATGATGGCGATCTCGCGCTTGAACGTGTCTTCGTCCTTGATGAACTTGGTGACGATCTTTCGACCGGTGCTCTTGAGGCGCAGGCAGTAGACGCGACCGAAGCCGCCTTCGCCGAGCAGGATCCCGTCGCGGAAGATAAAGTCGCGGATGTGAATCCCTCGATCCGTGGGCAGCCGTAAAACAGGTTGTCAAAGCTCGCTTCTGCTGCGGTGCGAGCCTGGTACGTGGCTGCGAACAACGTTGAGCGAATGCAACTGAGCGATGCACGAGAAGACATACCTGCACACAAGCGGATTCGGTTGACCAGCGTATAAGAGAGATTGATGTAGGTGCGGTCATTTCGAAGCGACGAGTGCGGGGGAGGGTTGCGCGGGAGCTCGAGGGGCGAAGCACAGGCAACTGAGGATCCCGTGCGGAGGGATTCCGGGCTGGCTTATATAGCTGAGGTCCCAGACGGACTAGGCTGAAGCCACAGCATGACGTGGGGAGGTCTGGCCTATCGTGCACTTTTGCCTTTTTGAGACATTATACTCGATTAGGCAGGTGATTCCCGCTGCCAAGACGCGCCAACCCGCAATGGTCAAACGAAAGCATAAAAATAGCTCAATGATGGCGTACTGCAGCATGGTGCGTCGCGCGAGGATGCCGGCTGGTGCGGGATACTCGGCGGGCGTCGGCGGGTGGCTCTGTGCGTCGCCGACAGCCAGCCGTTCAAGCCATGGGTAGCTTGAGCGTTGCATTTCCTTAACACCAGTCGTAGTCGAGTCCCGTCAGACATCTGCATGCGTAGCTGGACGAAAGTGTGCCAATTTGACTTAGGTCGATAACGGCAAAAGGCAGAGAGATACGCGTCGGAGATTTGAACCGTGTTTGCACTCCTGGATCTCGTGGATAGATGACTCGAACATGAATCTGGACAGCAGCGATGTGAAGGCCGCTGCGAGCGTTGAGGTGCGTCCTTGGTTGGCGCGCGAGATGGTTTTCTGATTGTATGTTGGTTAAGGACAAATGGTTGCTGCTGCCGTCTTTCCTGCGGGTGAAGGGGTTGGTTAAGCAGCACATCGACTCGTTCAATTACTTCGTGGACACAGACCTGAACAACATCCTCAAGGCTAACAATAAGGTTACCTCAGACGTCGACCCCAAGTTCTGGCTCAAGTACCTCGATATTCGCGTGGGCACACCGAATCGCACAGACGCAGACACCTTCGACCACAGCATCACGCCACATGAATGCAGGCTTAGGGACACGACATACTCTGCTCCAATTTTGGTCACCGTTCAGTATACCCGCGGCAAGTACATGGTGAAGAATAAGGACATACAGAGTTGGCCGCATCCCCGTCATGCTCAGGAGCAACAAGTGCGTCCTCACTGGCATGAACGACGACCAACTTGCCAAGGCCATCGAGTGTCCCCTCGATCCAGGTGGCTACTTCATTGTTAAGGGGACCGAGAAGGTCATTCTCGTTCAGGAGCAGTTGTCCAAGAACCGTATCATCGTTGAGCGTGACCCAGTCAAGGGCGTCGTCCAGGCCAGTGTCACATCAAGCACTCACGGCGGTCTCAAGTCCAAGACGTACGTTGTCACCAAGAAGGGTAGTATCTACCTCCGCCACAACTCCTTCTCAGAGGATGTGCCCATCGTCATTGCCCTCAAGGCACTCGGATTTCAGGCTGACAAGGAGATTCTCCTCGCCACCGCTGGCAACTACCGAGGCATACAAAGCTATCTTCTCACCCAACCTTGAGGAAGCATCAAAGGCGAGCGTCTTTACACGTCAGCAGGCTCTTGAGTATGTTGGTGCTCGTATCCGACTACAGCGTCGTCTGATCGGCCCGCGGAGACCTGCCTGGGAGGAAGCCTTGGAAGCCTTGGCCACGATTGTCCTCGCCCATGTCCCAGTCGAAAACCTCGACTTCCGCCCCAAGGCAGTTTTCGTCGCGACCATGACTCGACGAGTCATCATGGCCGTCCACGACGAGAAGCTTGTTGATGACCGCGATTATGTTGGTAACAAGCGTCTTGAACTTGCTGGCCAACTGCTCGCCCTGCTATTTGAAGATCTCTTCAAGACCTTCAATACGCAGCTCAAGTCAAATATTGACAGGTGCTTAAGAAGCCTTCGCGCACAAGCGAGTTCGATGCCGGCCAAACCCTACGCTTCATGGAGACCACATTACCGCCGGATTTGTGCGCGCTATCTCGACTGGCAACTGGAGTCTGAAGCGGTTCAAGATGGAGCGCGCAGGTGTAACTCACGTCCTCAGCCGCCTCAGTTTCATCGCCGCACTTGGCATGATGACCCGCATCTCCTCCCAGTTCGAGAAGACCCGCAAGGTATCCGGTCCGCGTGCCTTGCAGCCCAGCCAGTGGGGTGTACTATGCCCGTCAGATACACCTGAAGGCGAAGCGTGCGGACTGTCAAAAATCTCGCGCTCATGACACATATCACCACTGATGTCGATGAAGGCCCGGTCATCGCACTCACCTTCATGCTTGGCGTTGAAGATGTTACGTTGGCGACCGGTGCTGAGATGTTCGAGCACAATAACTTCATGGTCCACGTCAACGGTCTCATTGTTGGGCTCACACGCACGCCATTGCGCTTTGTCGCCAACCTGCGGAAGCTGCGACGAGCGGGCAGGGTTAGCGAGTTCGTCAGTGTGTACATCAATCACCACCACCGCGCTGTTTACATTGCGTGCGACGGTGGGCGAATCTGCCGACCTCTCATTATCGTCGAGCGCGGTCAGCCATTGGTAACTGCCGAGCACATCACCAGCTCAAGGCCAATGTACTGACCTTTGAGAACTTTCTTCGGATGGGGCTCGTCGAGTATTTGGATGTCAATGAGGAGAACGACTCACGCATTGCGCTGTACGAGAACCAGATCATCAACATCGGGTCGCAGCGCACGACGCACCTCGAAATCGAGCCGTTCACGATCCTGGGTGCCGTCGCAGGCCTCATTCCGTACCCGCACCATAATCAAAGTCCGCGCAATACATACCAGTGCGCCATGGGCAAGCAGGCTATCGGCGCCATTGCGTACAATCAGCTCAACCGTATCGACACGCTGCTGTACCTGTCGGTTTACCCCCAGAAGCCTATGGTCAAGACGCGAACTATCGAGTTAATTGGGTACGAGAAGCTGCCTGCCGGTCAAAATGCAACAGTTGCCGTCATGAGTTATTCTGGCTATGATATCGAGGATGCTCTTATTCTCAACAAGGCGAGTGTCTGGAAAGCCATCGCTTGGTTTAGCTGACGAAGTACCTTCAGGCCAGCCTGGATCGTGGCTACGGCCGCTGTCAGGTGATGCGCAAGAACACGACATTGCTCCGCAAGTACCCCAACGGGACGTGAGTAAACCTTTCGACGATTTGCTGAAAGTGCTCAAGATGCTTCTTACAGCTACGATCGGTTGGCGGATGCACCAGTTGACGAAAACGGGCCACGCAGAAGCGGTACGATATCATACAATCCGACGGGATGGCCGGCGTCGGCGAGCGTGTCGACCCAGGCGACGTCTACGTCAATAAACAAACCCCGACGAACGCCAATGACAATCGTCTTGACCCGAGCGGCGGGGCGGCCGTCGCCGCATCGTACGCAACACGCCAATGTCTTACAAGTCGCCCGTCGCGGGATACATCGACAAGATTATGCTCAGCGAGACCGAGAGCGACCACACTCTCGTCAAGGTCCTCGTGCGCCAGACACGGAGACCTGAACTGGGCGACAAGTTCTCGAGTCGGCATGGCCAAAAGGGTGTTTGTGGTTTGATTGTCAACCAGGAGGACATGCCGTTCAATGACCAGGGTGTCTGTCCAGGTGCGTTTCTGCTCCCTGCGTAGCCCGAAACTTTGATGGATACCATTGCGGCGCGCAGATTCCATCATGAACCCGCATGGTTTCCGTCGCGCATGACGGTTGGCAAGATGATTGAGCTCATCTCGGGCAAGGGCTGGTGTGCTGACAGGCCAGCTGCGCTACGGCACGGCGTTCGGCGGTTCGAAGGTCAGAACATATTTGGGATACGGGCGTGTGCATCAGTCTGATCCGTCTGCGTAGGTCGAGGACATGTCAAAGATCCTTATCGAACATGGTTTCAGCTACTCGGGCAAGGATATGCCTCACAAGTGGCATCACAGGCGAGTCGCTGGAAGCCTATGTCTTCTTCGGACCTATTATTATCAGGTCGCCCCCTCCGTCCTTTTTTGCTGATAGCTGGATGCTGAAAGTTGCCTTCCAGAAACTTAGTTCGTACACAACACAAAAAGCGCGCACACAGATGCTGACCGATATTTTAGAACACATGGTAATGGACAAAATGCATGCTCGAGCCCGTGGACCTCGTGCAACACTCACCCGCCAACCGACGGAAGGTCGCTCACGTGACGGTGGCTTACGTCTCGGCGAGATGGAGCGCGATTGTCTCATTGGGTTCGCCCTCGTCTCCATCCTGAACAATGCCTCCTACTAATTTGAATCTGCATCAGATACGGCGCGACACAGCTTCTGCTCGAGCGGTTGATGATCTCGAGCGACAAGTTCGAGGTGTGCGCGTGCGAGACGTGCGGCATCATGGGGTACAACGGCTGGTGCCCGTTCTGCAAGACGAGCCAGAAGGTCGCCAAGCTGACGATCCCGTACGCGGCCAAGCTGCTCTTCCAGGAGCTCATGGCGATGAACATTATGCCGCGCATGGTCCTCGAGGACGTGTCGTGACCCAGTTTTTCCGGTTTCTTGCGTTGTCAAAGTATCTCAGTGTAGCCCTAGACGGACGGGACGATGTGTACGACCGCCGACGGATTCGAGAATTGATATTCATCTTCTGCAACTCTCCTTGACCTGACCACTGTCATGAGAGTTGAGAACGCCGCTCACCGGTCTCGTCACCTCGCTGACCTGTCCCACATCCATGGCTGACTCATCACACGGCGTCGTGCCCCGCTCCAGCCTATGGGACAGGTACTTGGTCTCCGCCCACGGACAAACTCGCTGGCTGAATAATCAGATTGGTGTGTGTGTGTGTATGGAACTCTCCATCATACTAATATCTCGGCCACAGCAATTTCAAATGATGAACTTACGCTCCAGTTCATCCGGGTGAGCAAGAAACAAAAAACAATCTCGCTGAGTGAGGCTTGTGAAGACGCCATTTTCAGCTGCCACAGGATGTCAACCACGGCACCGAGAGCTGAGTGAGCCTGAGTAACGCATTGGAACCGATCACGGGGATATTGTCACAGTAATAAAGAACAGGCTCTCCACAACCATAGCCAGACATCACCTCAATTGAGAAAACCAACAACAGCAAACTACCGTATCGAAATGACTGCAACGCTACCAACGACGCAGAAGCGGTGGATCTGGCCTGGCAAAGTCAACGGAGTGGACGGTCTGGAGCTTATTGACGACACCGTGCCTACACCCGGCGCCGGCGAAGGCAAGTAGACGTTGCCCCCGTCCCCGTCTGCGCTCCATGCCCTACCCCCAGCTGACCGACATCTACAGTTCTTGTGCGCATCCACGCCGTCTCGCTCAACTTCCGCGAACTCATGATCGCGTCCGGGATATACCCCGGCGCGCGCACCGAGGGGCTCAACCGGATGTGACCCCGCCGGCGAGGTCGTCCGTGCCGGTCCAGGCGTCGCACAACAGTGGAAGGAGGGTGATAGAGTGACAGCGACGTTTTTTTTGGGCGATACGGGCGTGGGGATGGGTCTGCATATGGCGGGCACGGATATGGGCTCGGCGATGCAGGGCACATTGGTGCAGTATCGCGTGTTCCCCGCCGCGGCGCTCGTGAGGATTCCGGATGGACTGAGCTATGAGGAGGCGGCGACCTTTAGTTGTGCCGGTGAGTCTTACCACCTTCTGTCGGTCGGTCGATGCTGTAGGCGGCGGCTGACTGGGTTGAGGGGTATAGGTGTGACGGCGTACAATGCGCTGCTGGGCGGGCCGCGTCCCGTGCGTCCGGGCGAGACGGTGCTGGTACAGGGCACGGGGGGGTTGCGCTATTTGGCGCTCAGATCGCGCATGCGAGCGGCGCGCGCGTTGTTATCACGTCCTCGTCGGACACCAAGCTCGCACAAATCCAGAAGCTCGTTCCGTCGATGTAAGTCCCTCCCTCCCTCCCCTCTCACTTTCTGCTTCACTGATACTGACACCGCACGTTTGGTAGGAAACGGTCAACTACACGACGCACCCGGAGTGGCAGGAACGCGTGCTGGCGCTCACGGGCGGCGGCGGCGCGCACCACGTGCTCGACGTCGGCGGGGCCGCGACGGTGCCGCGGTCGCTGCAGGCCGTCGCGTTCGGCGGTTGCGTGTCTATCATTGGCAGTATGACCGGCGTGAAGCTGGAGTGGGATCTGGTCAGCGTCATCCAGAAGGTGCGTCGTCCCGTCGTCTGGCGCTGCTGCAGAGGGCTGAGGCGCTGCGCATCTCCCCTGACAGGGCGCAATCGTTCGGGGTATTCCTGTGGGCACGCGTCAGCATCTCGAGGAGACATTCAGGCTGTACGAGATTCGGGGGATTAAGCCGGTTGTGGGCAGGGTGTTTGGGTTTGGCGAGGCAAAGGAGGCGCTCAAGACGCTTGCGAGCCAGGATTTCATCGGTAAGATCGTGATCAAGGTCGCGGCCTAGTAGCTGTAGAGACTCGATTGATTTTGAGTCTCGAGTCATGAGATTTGATATCTTGAAATGATAATGTGAATGGTGAAGAATCTGGAGTCTCGCTCTGAAGTTCGGTTGGTGTGTGTCCCTCGGATTGCCATTCGGTGGAACCCGTGAGACGTGCATCTGCCTCCGGCACAACCAGCACTGCCTTATATTCCGGACCGGAATATCTCAGGTCACGGGGGCATGTTACCCCTTAGAGAAAAGCATGTAATATTTTAGAATAAGACCTGGAATAGTCGGACTAGTGTTACTGCAATGTTTCCACCAAAGGAACATATTTGGTACATGTCCGCTATGGAACCAACATATCTCAATGTGGTATATTGATGTAACATGAGAGCTGAAATAATGGCACTATATTTCAGCAGGAACATGCTAGGTTCACAGGTTCTTGTAGATCTGGTATGTACATAGGTTCAGCGCATATATTCAACTGAATTTATGTACATACCAGATCTACAAGAACCTGTGAACCTAGCATGTTCCTGCTGAAATATAGTGCCATTATTTCAGCTCTCATGTTACATCAATATACCACATTGAGATATGTTGGTTCCATAGCGGACATGTACCAAATATGTTCCTTTGGTGGAAACATTGCAGTAACACTAGTCCGACTATTCCAGGTCTTATTCTAAAATATTACATGCTTTTCTCTAAGGGGTAACATGCCCCCGTGACCTGAGATATTCCGGTCCGGAATACAAGGCAGTGCTGGTTGTGCGGGCGACGTGATGTGGTGAAGTATCCATTGCTGCACGAGTGCAGGTGCGTGCTTGAGCTGTGGATGACAAAGAATTTCTGTCTGAAAGTGACAACCATCGTCTATCTCACCTTGACATGAGTCTGATGGGTATCGAAGTCATTTCTCGCAATAATGACTATGATTCTCGCGGTGTATATTACACTTGCATCTTGTAGAAACACGTGTTGACTGGGCAGAGTTCAGTGGTCGTTAGGGGTCCCTGGAGAGGTCAAAGAGTTTACGTCTGGGATTGAAAAGGTTTAAACCGCACCTTGAGAACATGCCGTAAGCAACAACGGATTTTGAAACGCGGCGGACGATTGAAGAGGTTTGTTGAATGACTCGGATTGGACGGCAGATGGACCGGCGAGTGTGCTTGATACAGCTGGGACTTTGATGTTGAAATTGTGCCTATATAAAATCCGCGATCAACACCGAAAGGATCAGGAATGAAGACGAAAGATGATCACCGGATCGGTCAAAATTGGTCGGCGTGGACCTGCTGCTGCAATACCAAATTCAAGACAATGTTGCGTTACATGATAGAAACCGCAATCCTGCTTTGCTACTTCATCATGTTCTTCATCGATGGCTCCACTTCTTGACAAGATGGTCATCATGCTCTGGGAGGATACGACCACCGGGGCATACGTCCGTGTGAAGTTTGTAGCTCGAGTCCAGGCAGATATTGCCAGGGTAGATCGTATGCAGACTATCGGCGCGTCCAGCCCAGTCAAAGTCGATGATCATCGGTGCATTGTTGCCGTCGAGAAGTATGTTCGGCCCGCGCAAATCTCCATGCACGAACCCTTTCTGGTGCATGGCCTTGACTGCATCCTCAAGCTGGCTGACGCTCTGATCCCAACTGAGTTGTTGTCTCGTGTGATCGACCTTTGTCGCATCAATATACTCGTACATCACGACCATTTGCGCAACAGTTTCGTCCCAGGCGCTACAGGAGCCGAGGCGCAGCACCTTTGGCATAAACACATCATGCGCCTCGCGACAATACCGATATGTGAACTTGACGATGACGCTGATGGGTTGTGCCGTCCTGTCTTGCTGTGGCTGTGGCGCGGAAGAGACAGCGGGATGGTGTCGGCTGAAGTCGCTCTTGGTATACCTTCGTAGTCGCTAATCTTGGTCAAGTGGGGCCACGGCACGGCAAACTCTGTACGCTCCGGCATCGAGACCAGCGTTGTCTTGTAATACTCAAGAAGGTCATCCGAACACTTGCGCAGCGCAACAATCACACGCGCGATATACTGGATCTGGTCGTGTGTCGGAGCAACTGAGTCAGGCCTCGGAGGAACCGTCGGTCGATAGCGAAGCGGGATCCACGGGGTCAACTGTTCTATGACCGGCCGGTCCAAGAGCAAGGCGCCGCCGATGGCAAGATTGGGACCTGCGATTGCGAGGAGAAATGCTGGCATACACGACCGCTGACGGATACTGGGAAGCTGTAATCTGGGTTAGAGAGAAACAAAAGTATAGCGAAATCATGCACCCTATCCTTATCCTTGCCGACCCACTGAGCGTAGTTAGCAGCTGCCTGATCAAATGGGTCGCAGCTCCCAGCGCCAATCTCCTTCTTTATCTCAATGAATGGGTTTATCATGATGCGACCCGCAAACGTGTCGATCAATGGTCCCCCGTCTGGTTCGCGTCCATTGGCACATGTACGAACAACGTCGCCTAGGAACGTTTCAAGGCACTGTCTGATGGCATTGGTCGTTCTTTCTCATCGCCGTAGAACTCGGTGGATTTGTCTATGAGCTCGGTCGCCAGGCGGAGGTGTTCTGGTGTAAGGACTGCGTCCTCGCGCTCCTCAACGAGACGCCAGAACCGGGCGAAGACTGGATGGTAGACCCCAAGCGGTGGACCTGTGAGTGTCGCAGGACGACCGTTGTACAAGGCAGCTTGGTTGCCGAGATGCTGATTTTGCTTCAAGTGAGAATCCTTGGCCGCAGTCGACGGCGGCGGTGCTTGTCGGATGCACTCTAACCAGGGTTTCTGGGCTTGTTCGATGGTCAAATACTTGCCAACTGGAGTGCGTTAAACATACTCGTGTACGAGGGAGCGGGTATGCCTTGTGCGGAGGCACGTGCTTGTTCTGGACAGCTTGTCAGGATCGCCCTTGGTTGCACGCACTTGCTCACTGGGCATGGTTGTCACAAAAATCCAGACATTTCGGCCTCGTTCTTCATCAAAACTTGGAGGAAGTAAAGCCGAGCCCGTTTAACTTCAAGAACGTGCG
>JAGTJP010000490.1:0-15361 GCA_020744175.1 Auriculariales sp. MPI-PUGE-AT-0066
TACGAGAGCGTACACGAAGCAGAGGGGCAAATCGACTAAGAGGTGCCAGTTGCGGTCAAGTTGACACTCGTCATGTGAAGAAAGGGGCAGCAACGCGGCAGTGGGAGTATGCGCTCACCTTAAACTACGGAGCGGTGACACACAGGGGGAGAGGAGACGAAACGCGGAATTTGCCGGCGTGCGCGAAATTTATAGCCGTTGGCAGCGAGCGGAACTTTGTCTTTGTTGAGCCGTTGCGCGCCTGCTCTCTCGTCCTCCGCTCTCCCCTCTCGGGTCTCTCGTCGCGCCGACCCCAAAACAAAATCTAAAGCCAGCCATTATGTCTGGCCAAATCTCCAAGAAGCGCAAGGTGCGATCTAATCTTTGTTTCGGAAAATTGTATCGCTAATCGAGAGTAATTGCAGTTCGTTGCCGATGGTGTGTTCCGCGCCGAGCTGAACGAGTTTTTCACGCGCGAGCTTGCCGAGGAGGGCTACTCTGGCTGTGACGTCCGTGTGACCCACGCCCGCACTGAGATCATCATCCGCGCCACCCACACGCGCGAGGTCCTCGGTGACAAGGGTCGCCGCATCCGCGAGCTCACCTCGCTCATTCAAAAGCGCTTCAAGTTCCCGGAGAACTCTCTCGAGCTCTATGCCGAGAAGGTTTGTCTTTCCATTGACTTTGCGATGATATCTCACCCCTCGATTAGGTCGTTCACCGTGGTCCTCTCTGCTGTCGCGCAGTGCGAGTCCCTCCGCTACAAGCTCCTCGGTGGTCTTCTTCCGCCGTGCCTGCTACGGTGTCTCCGCTTCGTCATGGAGTCTGGTGCCAAGGGCTGCGAGGTTGTCGTCTCTGGCAAGCTTCGCGCTGCCCCGCGCAAAGTCGATGAAATTCACCGACGGTTTCATGATCCACTCCGGCCAACCTGCGCGTGACTTTGTCGACTCGGCCGTACGCCACGTCATGCTCAAGCAGGGTGTCCTCGGAATCAAGGTCAAGATCATGAAGGGATGGGACCAACCGGCGAGCAGGGCCCTAAGAAGCCCCTTCCCGACATGGTCACCATCGCCGACCCCGCCCATCGACAAGCTCATCGCAGAGCCTACGTCCGAGCAGCGTGGTGTACCCGAATCGCACCGCCCGCTGCCGCACCGGTCGCGGATGACTCGTACGGCGGCGGCGCACCAGCCGCCCAGCAGCCGGAGGCTACTCGGCTGAGCCTTCTTTCTGAGCGATCGACCCTTGTATCTCTTTCTCTATTGACAATGACACGGTTGCTGTACGGAATGACTGCTACTGTATAGGAAAGTTGACTCCATCTTTTGATTGTATGACTCCGATAACGCGCTGCCGGACGCGTAGATTCTAAAGTGTCTCCTAGCGACTCTCGCTCTTACAACGGCTGCTTGTGACACGGCACGAGCATTCCCAGCAGACCAGCAGAGCTTCTAACTGAGATTCAGCTATGGAATCCATGGATGCCCCCGGTTCCCAGGACTTTAACTCTCCCCAACGGCTCATCCCCAAAGGCGCCAAGGCCAGCTTTCATTGTGACCTATATGTCGAAAACGAGCGTACCGCCGCCATTTTCAGCGGAGAAACTTGGGCATCATCTCACCATCCTACAGATTCACCAAGATTGTATACATGCAACTGGTACTTTCGCCTTAGGTAATGTTGACATTGATGTCCGTATTTCAATCTGTTGACGAGCAGCAATCCTCTTCTAGCAGAGCTTGTGGCGCATCGACATCGTTGACGGCGGTCATCCATACTCGCGTGAACATACCCGTTGTATTCGATGAATGGCTATCGATCACCTGCCGCACATCCAGACCCCCCAGATCGTCTAGTTCTACCCATTGCTACTGACATCCGCATGACATCCACACTCTGACGCCCCTGAGAGTAAGGGTTATGCTATGATAGGGTTTTCTCTGCTTTGCCCTTCTCCAACCGTCAAAAACATTTCTACAGCGACCTCAAGCATCTTTGGCGATTGAAATCCCAAAAATGTGTTCGCTAAGAAGTATGGATGGTATCTCTGACAAGTCTCAGGCGCTCTGGTCCCTCGGGTCGACCCTGAGAGTACGGGTTAGGCTCGCCGACCGGGAATCCTTGTTGCCGATGCCCACAACTCTTTCGAACTCTCGAACGACAGACGGACCTCGAATGGACCCTCACTGAATCCAGTTTCCCAAGCCGTGATAGACTCAAATCAACGGATCTGTGGATTCAACATGAGGCGGACGTCTTTACGCGGCACCCCCACGTGCTTCGCATGCCCGCACCGGACGAGATGAAGCTGCAGAACAGCCTGATGTACCAGCTACCTCAGCATTTCAATACGACAAGCTCACTCCGCAAGCTTCACTTGCAGACCATCGACGTTATCAGGGCGACGGAGGTTGCTGTACTGGATCGAACTAGCTTACCGGCCGCTATTAGTGGCTGCCTGTCAGGTGTCCATCGTGGGCGACTTTATCAGCTGCTCAAGGAAAACTTGGATGGCATTCGAGCACTGGAAGAGCATGCCAGAACGGAAATCGGAAGCAAAGGCTCAGCAATGATTGAATGGCCTAGTTCTGACATCTGTCGGGCGTGAGTATATGGGATCCAATTGAACTAACATTACACTCGTGAGACGGCGAAATGCTATATCTGACATTCTATCAGCGCCGTTCGGGTTTACTATGTGTTGTGACGATTATGTTCGTATAGTGAGACTTCACTGCGATGGAAGATACAGGGCCATAACCGACGGTCAGTACGCAGTGCGGGCGTCAAGATGATGCCCCATTTCATCTTCTGGCACCGCCTGCCTTCCGGTGCTCGAGGCCAACATTCGGCTAGTGCCGTTGCAGGCATAAAAGCCGAAGCCGACCCACCAACTCCGCTCCCACCCCTCCTCGCTCCCCCAGAATGCCCCACTGCGGAATATCAGCCCACGGCGACCAGAACAGCGCCACAAACTTCCCTCTCGTGAAGGTAAATACCTCTACAGCTCAGACAGAACCATATCTCACCCCCTATACCTCTTCGTCAACGTCGACAATATTCGACCGCTCCCTCGCTCCCTCGCCGTCGCCGGCGCCTCTTTCGCATCGGCTTGCACCTCCCCTCCATCGCCGCACCTCTCTCCGACAACAAATGCACCCCTTCACACATACCATCTTGCCACACAGGTCAAGGTTCAACTACGATGTGGTCGATGTGCACGTCATGCATCGGTCACTCATACCTACCTTTCCGCCTCGAACACCGCCCAAGATGTGGTATACACTTCCGCTTCCTCTGGCGCTGCCGTCTGCGGTTTCAGTGCTGTCGTAGATGGTCAAGTTGTTCGTGGTGTCGTGAAGGCTAAGGATGAGGCAAAGCAAGCATACGACGACGCAATTGCAGAGGGCAAGACCGCCGCCTTCTTACAGAGAACAGATCCGAAGGTACGTGTGCTTGCATTACGCTTGAGCTGCTCTTCAATCTGGCACAGTTTTCCAAACCTCAGTCGGGAATGTCAAACCTGGTGGAAGCATCGAAGTCCAGTAAGTTGGCCACAACTTGGGTCGCTCGGCCGTGTAGGCTAAATGCTATTGATATTGCGCCTAGCATTGAGTTTGTTTTAACGATCTCGAACGATGCCGAGAAGGACTCGCTTCGCCTTGTCGTGCCTCTTACAGTTGCGGCCGTACTACGGAGGACCAGGCGGGCGTAGTACTGCGACCACCAACGTGATCCCAGAAATCAGCATGTCCTTCCAGATGGCGGACAAGATCATGAGCATTGGATCGTCGACTCACTTGATGGTAGTCAGACTGGGATCCGTGACGGACTCGAATGCCTTCGCCGAGCAGAATACGTCAAAGCAGTGTCGAGCCTTTGCTCGTCTCACTTGTGGCGGGCTGCTGAAGAACGACATTGTCGTTACAGTTTCGGTCTCTGGTCTTGATGCTCCCCGCGCCATGCTCGAGTACAATACGTTTACGAAGTCCACTGCATACGCGCTGACGCTGGTCCCTCGCTTCGTGGTGCCGGCCCTCCCCGACAGCGCTACCCTCTTCCTCATCGACCGTAGTGAAGCATGCAAGGCCCTCGCATGACGAATACGCAGACGGCGATGCAGCATGTCTTGGGTCGCTGCCATCGCGAGGCACCAGCTTCAATATCGTCTCGTTCGGCTCTCGAGTCGACTCCCTTTGGCCAGCGAAAGTAGCGGGCGGTGTCAAGGAGTACGATAAGGCGAGCTGTAGAGAGGCAAGTGCCTTTGTTGGCAGATTCAGGCCAACTACGGGGTACGGAGGTACGGATGGCCTTGGAGTTTGCCTTGGCGATGTGCACTATCGACCATGCGGAAGACCCGACAGCAATCATCCTGCTCACGGATGGAGAGGCGTGGGATATCCAAGGAGTCGTAGATTCCGTGTCGAAGGCCGTGCAAGTCGCTCAAGGTTCGGTTCGTGTGTTCGTTTTAGGTATTGGCGAGCAGGTATCTAAAGCGGTGCGTCAACTCTGTCAATCCTCGGACTCGGTCCGCGGTGCCTACAAGTCACAAATCTGACTGCAACATTTCAGATGTGTGATGGCATGCCGCCGCTGGCAATGGTGTCGCGTCGTACGTCGGAAATCTGGAGAGTCCGGCTGAAAAACTGGTTGGGCTGCTTCATGCTGCTCGTGTTCCGCCAGTCCGTGACTTGTCGGTTCAGTGGGAAGCTGAACCTACAGAGGAAGAAGATTACGATATGATGGACGACGCTCGTCACAGTGACAATGTTGGCGTGGACGCCGAGACGCTGGCTGAAATGGCAACAACGACGATGCCTCCCATGTTAGAGTCTCAGCCAACACAGGTAGCCTATGCTGGTTTCAGATTCAATATCTACAGCATCTTCAGGGAGACCACCGGCGTACCTGCGGCGCGGGAGCTCGTTGTGAACGGCATCGCAGGCGGTCAGCCAGTGAGCTTCGCGTCCCGATCACTGTTGTAAACGGCAGTGCTCAAGATGGCGAACAATCCAAAGCTGGCCATATTCATGCCACCGCAGCTCGCGCGATTATGCAGTCCCTTGAGCTGAAGGGGACGCCGGAAGCTTTGGCTCAGGTGGTGCAGCTCGGCGTTAAGTACGAACTGGCTAGCAGCCAAACGTCCTTTGTGGCGATACTCGAGACATCCGACAAGACGGTCAGCGTGCTGCCCCGCGCAGAGAATATTCAAGCTGCTTCAACAGGCCAAGGAGGGAACTTTTATGCTGCATCAATTTCAGGCCGCGGACTTGGGGGCAGAGGACTGGGCAAGGGCGGGGCCAAGCGACACCGCAAGATCCTTCGCGACAACGTTCAGGGTATCACCAAGCCCGCTATCGGTCGCCTGGCACGCCGTGGCGGCGTTAAACGTGCCTCTGGCCTGATCTACGAGGCTAGTTTTCAATTGAGCTGAAAATGCTGTTTGTTGATATTCACCGCAGGAGACTCGGGTTGTCCTCAAGCTGTTCCTTGAGAACGTCATCCGCGACTCCGTGACATTTACCGATCATTCAAAGCGCAAGACCGTCACCGCATCTGATATTGTCCACGCGTTCAGGCGCTCAGGTAAGACCCTCTACGGCATGGTGGATTGTGTCGGACGAGCACCAGGCAAAGGTAGAGCCAGGCGGGGCCGCGGGATTACCAGAGCTTCCGACGCCGAAGAGGAACATGACAGTAACTCCGACAGCAGCGATGATGAGGAACCGGCTCGTAAGAAAGCACGCAAGTCGTCGTTGGTGAAGCCATCGCTGAACGCGGTCCTCCACTGCCAGCAGTTCAGTGGCCTGTGGCAGATGGGCGGGCTTGCGCACGCATTAGTTCTTGTGCAGCTGCCTAAGCAGCCGGTCGAACAACCGGCAGCTAGTGAACAAGATTTGGGCCAGCCTCCTCGCACTTGCCTTCCTGGAAAACGCGTGCGGCGACCAGAAGGCTGTTTGGAGCCTTGCGGCAGACAAGACGCGCGAGGCTCTTATCGAGAGAGGCTATACCAACGAACAGGTTGAGACACAGGTTGCGATAGCCTGGAAAGTGTTGAAGACGAGCGGCCTGGACGAAACCGCCGACGCGTAACCGGATGAGTATTGAAATCGTCTAGGAACGGAATACTTCATTGTGTCCCGAGTGCTTTTGAATTCGACAGTAGTACGTTGTGGTCCGTCTGTTGCGAAATTGAATTGACCCTTGCTGTAATTTGGCTACGCGTGATGCAGTGAGGTGCGGAATTACTGTAAGAGCGCCAGCTGTGCTTTCATTACCTTATCACCACGTGCTGATAGACCGGTCAAATGGTAGAGCCTGGTATATATTGTCAATGAAAGAGGCAAGGAGTGATGCGCTTTCTGAAGTCCGCACCAGTTTTTGATAGGGTCCTCATTTTGATTGAGCTCAAGCAGTACTACTGAACCTTCAATCAACTTCGGCCACTACATCGGCTATGGCTATTATGTCACAACTGCCTGATTGTGAGTCTCGTTCAACTTGGGAACGTCACAGTGTGGCGAAGAGCCTGGGTTTCGTGGAATCACGACAACCATATTACTAGCGAGGAGTACGAAAGCAAGCCGCGCATTGTTTGCATGACTCTCAACAGATAAGGCTGCGGGTCACTTAACCATAACGTCAGCATTGATCATTGACTTGAGAGGGTGCATGAATCGGTTTGTTTCGTGGGAGAAGCCGGTGATACATTCTTCCTCTTGATTTCGGCGCCAACGCAGACTTACTGAACAGCGAGTGTGAGAGCTGCCACTAAATCGGTGCATTGGAGAATAATGGACTCTGCTGTGCGAGATCTTGTGCAGAGCTTGAAGGATTCGCTACACTCGCAGCGATCAGCATCAAATCACAACTTGGCCTCTACGGAAAACAAGCAGTCTCGCGAACGACTGTTGATCGGTATCTCTGGCTTCCCAGCGTCGGGCAAGTCAACGCTTGCGCGAGTCGTGGCTCAGCAGGTCAATCGCGATCTCGAAGGAGATGTCGCCGTGGTCGTTGGTCTCGACGGCTGGCACTTCTCTCGCGCACATCTCGACACGATGCCTGACCCCGCGCTCGCGCATGCACGCAGAGGAGCCCACTGGACGTTTGACGGGGAGTCGTACGCGTCGTTCGCCCAGACACTGCTGGATGGCACCAAGTCGACCTTCGCACCATCGTTCGACCATGCGTTGAAGGATCCCGTGGCGGACGATGTCGAAGTCAAGTCGTCGCACGAGATCGTGATTATTGAGGGACTCTACGTGTTTTTGGATATCGCACCTTGGCGGACTGCCGGCGAGCTGCTCCATGAACGGTGGTTCATCGACGTCGAAGAGATAGAGGCGCGGAACAGGCTAGCCAGAAGGCACGTCAAGTCTGGTATCTGCCCGGACGAGGCTTCGGGTCTCGCAAGAGCAGATCAAAATGACCTACCGAGTGAGTCTTCATATTTGATTAAAGAAAGTACCATCTCTCTGAACCGGTTCTCGTTATTCATACGCGTAGATGGTCGTTTTGTTCGCGAACATATCCTGATCCCAACACGTACGATAGTCAGCGTTGCGGATAATCAATGGTCTGTCTGAAAGAGTCATGTTCGCTATCATGTGGTAACTCTAGTGGTGAACTTGGCCGAGCACATCGTCAGTAGAACACTGATGCAATGCAGCGCCCAATATGAACATGCGCCTAGTATGTTGTAACAGAGGGTAACGTTTCATCTTGCTTCTGAATATGGCGAGCAGGAAGAATAATTCGTGTGCTCGATGCATGTGCTGGCGAGCTGGGGTTGTGCTATTGGTAGCGCGAACGGATTATAAACGGTACATGGGTGGGCATATCGCAGAAGGGCGTCATAGAGTAATTTTCTAGGCAGTGGAGGTTTGCTTCCGGCTCCCATGGTGATCCGAACGGGTACACGAGCGGCAAGGGCGGCTTACGCCTCGACGAACTGTTGCACGCCTTTGAGCCACAACACGTATTCCTAAGTGAGTTCCAGGTTAGCCCACGTCTGTCAATGATGCTAAGGATTTGACAACGCACCTGCTGCTCCTTGTACTCGGCAAAGTCAGGTATGAAGAGAGCGAGGCTCTCGTCAATGCCACGCTCCGACAGGAAGCGCTCGAACTCCTCCTGGACGCTGACATCCAGCTGCTCGAATTGCGGGCCAAAATACATTCCACGGCGCGCCCAGTCAGCATCGGCACCCTGGCCGTTAGCAACGGCAGCATCCGCGTAGTATGCGATGCTGTCGGCCAAGAAAGAGCCATCTTGCGCCATGGCGTCGATGACAAGAGCGCCCTTGGACGTGGGCTGGAGTTACACACAAAATCAGCAACCAGAAATTCCTCGAAGAATGTCGACATACCTTGGTGATGGTGATGGCAGTGCGGATGGGGTACGAGTAAGGTCGGTCCTCGCTGACATCGCCCTCCTCATCCTCTTGAGGAAACTCGTCCTCGTTCGCCTGGTCAACATCGGAGATCGAGAAGACGAGCTTGATCCTGTCAAAAAGATAATCAATGCGTGAGAAATGTGTACGCAAAAGTTTGTCGTGTCAACTCACGTCTCATTGCCGAACTTGCGCGTCAGGGTAACCTCGTCGCTTGACGGCGCATCCGTGATCTACGGCAGCAGCAATGATGCCATTGAACGCAGCAGGGAGTGAGTGAGTGAGTGAGTATGAAGGTGCGATTTGAACAAGAACGTAAGAATGTGAATGAGCCAAAAAAAGAGCGATCGCTGGCATAGCGGACACTCACGGTCCAGACACCCTGCTCCTTGAACGCCTTCAGAAACTCAGGTGTCTCGTTGGCACGGTTTTCCTCCTTCTCGTACTTGAGCTCCTCCTCCAGCTTAGCAGCGAGTGTGGCGTCACCTACGATGCAAATTTACACCAAGAAGCGAATGAAAAGACGACACGTGAGCATGACAATTACAGGCTTAGCCTAGCGATCTGATGAAAACTCACCAGAGCCCTCGCCGCACGAGATGGCGGAGACGGAGAATGCGCGCGCCGCGTTCGCAATCGGGCTGGCAACCCGCAGACGCGCTGCGGCAGTCAAGCGCAGGGACGACGGGGCAGGACGGGCAAGTGCCACGGCGCGGAGGGCACTGCGAAGACCAGCGAACTGACGGATGGCAGACATTGGGCGATGTGCAGAGTATGGGGAAGAGATTTTGTTCGGCTATGTCCGGCGACGCGCATGAAGTTGGATTCCCGACCTTCCGATAAGCAACCACCCAACTCACCTTCTAGCCTGATTCTAGAAATTGAACTTTTTAGTTCAAGGAGTGATCATGCGTCAACTATTCAGCACACGTTCATCAGCTGTATCGTAGATCTTGTAGTTCGCAAAGTTGAGAGTCCAGATTCAGACATCGTGATTGCTTTTTGGACATGATCTTATCTTATACAAAGCACATAGAGAAGTTGACGGCGGGAGAACACAGTACAGCAGTCGCAATGTAGGGCAGTTAAGGAGAGCATCCTCGTATCTAGAGACTATCTAACGAGCGAGCACAGGGTGGAGAGTGAGAGGGAGGGAGAGGCGCGACGGCATACGAGACAGTTGTTTTGTTCACGATCGAGACAGCAGAAAGCGTCCACACTGCCAAATCGTTTCGTTTAATGGCAGCTTTCCCGTCATTATAGACGTGCAGCCGTCGGCGTCGGCGTGTCGTCACGTCGTCACAACTCCTCGCTCGCGCCGACCTCGTACTGCGTCGACGAGCCCACGAGACCAAGCATGGATGTTACGACCTCTTGTGGGCTGGTGACGTGCCACGCCGCGAGCGTGCGCTTGGAGCTGGGACCAACGGCCGTGGGGAACAGTCCTTCCGGTTTGAGCACAAGCTGCCGTGCGTTTTTATCCGCGTCCTCGTGAACCTCGTCGTCGAATAGTTCCGCGCTGACCGGGGCAGGGATCGTCGCTTCGGTCGCGCCGAGAGGGAAGAGCAGGAGCGCGCGGAACATGTCCTCGTCGGTCTTGTCATCGCCAGCGCAGAAGACGAACTCGGCGTCCGGGTTCTCGTAGACAATGCGCTTCACAATTTCACCCTGAAGGAGAAGACAGTCAGTTCCGCAAAAGTTCTACACCGCACCACTGACCTTGTTGATCGCGATGGGCCGCACTTCGAGGTTCTTCTTGCCGACAAGAACCTCAATAGGCCGCTTCGGCACCAAGTTGTTCTCAAGAAGATCGAGACACTGCTTGGCCTGGAACACGCCCCAGTCAGGGTCGCTAGCCCTATAGTGCCAGGTGATGCTGCTCTTCTTGATCTCCACAAACGAGCCCGTCGTTCGCTCGGTGTAGTACCGGAAGATCTCCTCGACCTCGGACATCCAGCTCATGTCGAGTGCCTCGGCAAGATTAACCCAGCTGTCCATGTCGGAGTTGGGCTGACGCATGAAGCAGCCGTGTTCGGCGCTCATGCCGAGCCCGCGGATATGCCCAAGGTGCTGCAGGAGGAACGGAGTGTCGCGGCCAGAGATGATCCAGACGATATTCTTCGGATCCGCGCTGAGCTTTTCAAGGGCTTCTAGCGCGGCGGGGCTCGGCACAGCGGCACTTGGAACCCTGACAATCGGTGTGAGGGTGCCCTACGAGGTTGCAGGAAGTCAGAAATGGCGACTTCTCGACGAAACAGGTAGGAGGTCCAGACTCACATCGTAGTCGAACAACAACAGCCGCTTCGAGGCGGCGTCGTACTTGCGCTTGAGGTGCGCGCGGTCGAGCTCAGGCGTCGAGTGCGCCTTGTTCTCCGAGTTGATGGCGCCGAGGAGCTCGTTGACGAGAGCCAAGGCCCATGTTGTGCTGGTGTGGGTCGTAACAACCTTGTGGAGCGCCTCGTGCCGCCTTTCCTTCTCGTCGTCCGACATCGTAAGACCGCGGTCAATTGCAGATGCAAGTCCACCGAGGTCCCACGGGTTGATCTGCAGGGCGTCGGGCATGGTGCCGGCGATGCCCATGAACTCGCTAAGTACGAGCGGGCTCTTCTTGGTCTTCTGCTGGCAAATGACAAACTCCATGCTGGTCGTGTTCATTCCGTCACGCAGGGGTGTAATGAGTGCGAGATCAGCCGCGCTGAGAAGAGCATAAAATTCGTCCTTGCCGATCGACTGGTGGTAATGGTGCACGGGAATGAAGTCGAGGCTGCCGAACTCGCCGTTAATATGCGCCACTGCTTCGCTGACCTGGCGCTCAAGCTTGGGAGAATCGCTGAGCGCCGGAGAGGTAACCTGAATAAGGACGACATTTCCACGGTACTGAGGATAGTCACGCAAAAGCTTTTCAAAGCCCTTGAGCTGTTGACGAGTCAGCATGACGATCCGACCTGGAGATTTCATAAGACTCGCCTTCTGAAGGACACCCTTGACCGCATCCAGCTTGTCACGGCCAACGATAATCTTCTTGCCCTCGTACAGCGTCCTAAGCGACTCCAGCTTAGGCTGAATACCCGGGCGATGGCTGTAGGAATCCCATCGCGGCAGGACACGCATCATTGTCAGTAAGGGGGTCTGGGACGTCATGGCGAATGGAGAACTTACGTGTCATGCTCGACTCTCGCAGCGTCGATACCGACGGCAAGGTTTGCGATAGAGACGAGATGACCTTGGACGTCAACGCCACCACCAGGCGAAGACTCGTACGCATTTACGCGAACGCAGGATGAGATGAAATGCCTCGCATAGCTGTATGTCTGGATGTGTCGTCAGCGGTAAAACAATAAGACGAGCAGCAAGTCACATGCCTGGAAGCAGACGAGATTTGCACCGACCATGCCATCTAGGATCTCATTACGACCTGTGAGATCCACGTCAGCTCGGGTGCGGATATGCAAATGATGTCAGAATATGGTAGACGACGTACGAGGTAGACAGCGGAAGACCTCGGATGACGGGAATGGAGTGTGGATGAAGAGGCCGATGAAGGCGTCGGGTGCAAGATTACGCAGTTGGCGGGGAAGGAGAAGCAGATGATAGTCGTGCACCCACACGAGGTCGCCGGGCTTCAGGATCGCTTGCACCCGCTTGGCGTACTGCTCGTTAGCGGCGACATAAGCGTTCCAATGGGCGACGTCTTCTGGTGCCGCTTCGTGTGCGACGTCCTGCCAGAGAAGATAATGGAATAGCGGCCAGAGCACTGCGTGGCGATAAGTGATTTTTGAGCCACGATGCATCCGAGATGATGTGGTCTCGACGCACCGGCCTTGGAATAGCCATCATAGTGTCCATGAGCAACTTTGTCCTCGAGCCATACTGGGACATAAGAAACACCCTTTTGGCTCGGAGCGACGTCGGGTTCGGTGTATTGGCTGACGGCGAGGTCGAGTGCCGCCCGGTCTTCCTGAGCGAGGCTATCGGTTGGGATGTGCTCCTTCTGCGGACCTGCTTGTATGTCACCGATCCAGCCGACGATAATCTGTTCATAATCGTTCGAAAGCGAGCGGATGCCGGAGAACATGGCATCATGACCGTGGCGAGTGTGCAAGCTCCAAGTCGCACCCGAGGCACCCAGTGTGTTCGCCTGGCCAGGCTCTGGCGTCTTGGGCGGCGAAAGCAGCGATGCGGGGCGCGAGGAGAGGTTTGCGATGATGGGCAAATAGTGTGCGACGTGGACGACGCGACCGCTAAGCTGAGATCCACGCGAGCGATGCTCAGCAGCAAGGCGGTCGACTGTCGCTCGTAGGTCAGTGATGTCTCTAGTCATCTCTGGTGCTGAGGAAAAGACGTCTAGAGCTGCCATCGCTAGTTCACCGCGACAAAGGTAAAACGCGTGAGGGAAATCGATGGTCGAGCAGCCGAAAGTGCGTCACTTCGGACGCCCGCCGCTTTCCGTTTTCGGAACAACCCCTTCGTTTATCATACCCATCAGTCTCAACGACGCGTTGGCTGGCGCCGATTCGATTTCCAACTGTTTGACATGCGCACGTGCATGGATCCAGGCCCTCCAAGTGCCCAGCATATCGCCACTGCAGTGATTGCTTCAAGCCTACTGCTGCCTATAGAAGTGTCTCAGACGCCGAGCGTTGCCCGGAAGCAACGGCGATTGGTTGGTAACTTAGGAATCTGACGCTGGTGCGGTCAACTCCCACTCTGGTCGAGTCAGGATCGCCCAAGTCCGTGCGTGTCTCCAACTATTTGAGCCGAGACCCGGAGTTGTTCTTGTGCCACCCTACAAAACTCAGAAAGGTGACCCATGCGCCGGGCCTGACCTTGGTCGGTGCACTGAAGGATGGGAGCATTGGAACTCACTGTACCGATGGTGGACATGGACAGCACGTTCTGAGCCAATAAACCAACAAGATAAACTCCAATTCAAATATCTCAAGTCATTGGACAGCACAGCTTGTCGCAACAAGGCTACCACTGAGGCGATGGTCGTCCTTTTCTCAAGTGCGTTGCGCGTGCAGAACGCGAACGCGTGACGTCACGCAGCACAGCACCACCTCGCGGAGACGAACAAGTTGCATCGTGCGTCGACTCCGCGCGTGCTCCTCGTGCCAGCCACTCCGATCGATGACACGCTCGCGTCGGCCGACTCGATGTCCCGAGACAGCGCAGGGTAGCACGAGGGGTTGGTTTAGTGGCGCAAATCCCATGCACTGACCCCGCACAGGGAAAACACGAAGCAGCAGCGACTGTCCCTGGCACCAAGAGTCGTGTACAGTCGTGTGCCGCATGGCTTATCTAAACTTACAACCACTGGAGTCTGCCCGCTGTCGTAGCACGCCATTCATAAGTTGGGCTGTGACCGTGTCGACGGAAGGGTCGAACGATCCAATGGCCCTTGCAGGCATATTGCAGGCATTAATAACCTCGTTGCAGCTGTCAATACCGGAGAGTCCTACGAGACACGCGCGTACGGGCCGCATGTGGTTGAGGGTGAGGTAGGGTTCGGCTCGCGTTTAGCCGGCCGTTTCCAACCATGTGACACACTTTCTAACCTTTGCCCCATTTCACAGCCGATCGGGTCTACTGAAATAGTTCAGCGGTTACTATTCTTACTGCTGTAGTCACGGAAGATGCGATGTCTTGTTCCGAGCCGCGTTCCGTCGGTCTCTCCTGAAAATCACTCCGCCGTTATGTATCACTTGGTGGCATTTACCGGCAAAGTCAAGGAGAGATCAAAGTCAGGTATGATTTTTCGCCTTCATCAAAGCTTACTCTGACGTATGTAATCGAAGTTCAATTAGGGCCAATACAGAACGCTACCATACATCTAACCAGAGGGATGCAGGCACAGGATGGGACTCAGAGAGTACGGATACAGAAACCCGAGGAGAAGCAATGATCTTGGGGGTGGGGGAAGAGAGGTACAGGATGGGACGAGAAACTATGACCGTGGGAGGAAGACGGATCGTGACAGGGTTTCCAAAGATACAGGATTTGTGCTTGGTTCAGTACGGATACTCGGGAGTACAATAACCGAAATAGTGATCCTCTTCGAGCTTAGGATTGCCTTTCGCCTTCTCAGAACCAGGGTGTAGCGCCCGGTAATGCCGCGTCGAGTTGCCATCATGTGGCAACTGAGCCTCACAGACTCTGCAGATCTCAATCACCCGGAGGTCAGCTCCATATGCCGTGTGCTCCTTGCGATTTTTCACAGCGCTCGTGAGACGCTTCATGCGCATCGCGGTCCTGCCGGTCCGTGAAGCACCAGTCACACTGTAGATTGATGCCGCGAGCAGCCTTGCTGCGAGCGACACATGAGGATTCCTGCAGAGGGGTATCTTCGAGCGCACCCTTGCGATATACATGGCCGTTGAGGTCTTTTATGATACTCTGCGGGCAGTCGGCGGGCGACCCGGGCTGCAGCACGGCTGGAGCGCAGTTAACGAGGCCGGGCTGTGACGGCGCTGTCGACGCCGGAGCTCGCCTGGTTCGTAGATGAAGGGGGCATCGGGCTGAGGCTGCCTCATCTTGAATTTTGGGATGCTCATAATCTCGAGTTGGGTTCGGACTTTGCGTGGGCTGGACGGGGCAGATGGAGTGGAGCGGATGGGACCAATGCCACCTGCAACGAGTCAGGACGCTGTAACGTTTGACGGGGGCAGCAGACGGACCACGAGATTTAGTAGGCGATCCGGGGTCTGAGACACGCGGCGGTTTGGATAGGGGGCGGACCGTTTCGGCGTTCTAGGATTGATGGGATGCAGGCGGAATCCCTGGTCTTCGCCTCATTTGCACGATGAGAACGCTGAAGTGGTGGGCGAGGGGGCTGCTGGATCTGAGTGCTACCCAAAATCCGCGCCGGCAGCGGCTTATATAGTTGCAGAAGATATCGACCACGCAACGCCTTCGAAACTGAATGGTTGTCACACGAAACGCATGCTTCTGCTGGGTCACCCATCCGGCAATCTCAACCACGCAATTATA
>JAGTJP010000491.1:0-15315 GCA_020744175.1 Auriculariales sp. MPI-PUGE-AT-0066
CCCGAAATTGTTTCCAGGAGTCGTCTCGCTCGCACTGGTCTTCCCGTGGGATGGCGAACTAGTCGCGTTTGACTGTGTGAAGGTGATGGATGCGCTCCCGGCCCTCAGAGATCTCGTCCTCTCTGGACACATAAGCCTTTTAAATCCACACGATACTGCAGACAGGCCAAGTCTGGATTGCCTAGTGGCTCACACACGGTGCATTGACGTGCAATGGCCAGTTTTGCGACACTACCTCGCACAGGTCCGAGCTTTAGAGTTCAACATGATCAATCAGGAGGGGGCGGACGTCATCGCGGAGCACCTCCACGGCGAAATGTTTGAACGCATCGCAATTCGTTCCTCCGACGACTGCATTGTGTTTTCCTTGACCGGGGAGTGCGGCAAGAGTATCATCTTCGCTTACGGAGGCGACGGGTATGAGATCCTTCCTGATGAGTCGGCACATCGCGATATTCAGTGGCTGAGTGGACACCTTTTTGCTGATCGAATCACACGAGCCGAGGTAGAAGTGGACATGTGGGAGTCCCAGTGCTGTCGAAAGTACGCATACCCAGGACTGAAAATCATTACTATCGTATGGATGGAGGATGCCGGCGTGGACGACGCAGCTTGCGCCAGGCAGACGATTACGATGTTGACTCCTTAATCGGCTTCGTATGCCCATTGGTAGGCCGGGTCCGTTCTATCGATGTCCCAATCTCAGAACGCTGCGACTGGAAAATCGCGTCAGTAGTTCTGTTACTGCATATATCGATGCTCTCGACGTGGTAGATTTTGCTCGACGATCGTTCACCCAGATCGACTTATCCACATAACGTTGGAACTGGTCGGGATCGGGCTCATTCGGTCGGCGCACAACGCGTGTAGCGAGGTTCCCTGTTCGTGTTCTTATGCTTTCAAAACATCAGCATTTTGACTGCCCGATGACGATCTCATTTTGCTCACGCGCCTTCAGAAGAGATACGTGACCAGTGGGCATCAGATACAATTTTTTCGGTATCAGATGATGTTGTGCCTAGAAGCAAATGCGTAGCACAGTGGCAACCACAAATTCACCATTTCTGTCACCTTCGCGACCCGCTATAAGCTCTGGCTTTACATACAGTGACTCAAACAATTGTTTCAATGTTTTGCACTTTTGCGGTGCAGAGGCATGGCTCAATGGATTTTATGAATGAATGCCTGTCCTACCAGTTTCAGGTAGCCCTAATTGTGTTCTACAAAACTAGTCTATGTTGAAAGTTGGATATCTCAGCTGAACAAATGTAATGGGGGATGCGGTGGTGGGACATCATTGAAACAATTTTTGTGCTCAACACCAGGTTTTGCATTCAGCACTCACTTCAACACCATATCATAGGCTAAATATATAGAAAGTTTCTGATCATGATCAGTGGCATGTTAGATCACATCCATGGTGCGTATGACTCAGGGTGACAATCTGTGCTTGATCGGTGCCAGTCGGTGCATTGGGGGCAACCAATCCAGAATGTTTCCAAATTTACAAGAGTATGTAGAGATTTAAGCCACAAATTAGGTTGAAATAAACTACAAGATCCTATTTAAGCTTTCTGAATGAATATAATATATTTGAAGAGTAGCGGTTGCTGGATCAGCTAGTGCGGAAATTTAAACCCAGCACACATCTCCTGACTGCCACACAACCGCCTACTTGATTGCCCAATTTTTTTTACATATCAATCAATCAAGATTTTTAGCTGATTAATTAGCAGTATGAACAGCATAACAACACTTGACGGGACTGGAGGAGGTGTACAGTATTACACATCACCCAGCCACATAGATATTAAGCATTATTGTGTGGACTTGTATGTTGAGAGGCTTGCTAACAGCATCAAAATCGATGACAGATTTGCTAACTACCTGTTTATAGTAGTTCAATGTAGCTGTATTACATACTAGGTGAAATATGTGAGTGAAGTGCAGATAGCAGAAATTTGTTGCTTCGGTAACTTCCATCACTGAGCGTCTCCCAGCTATTGCTTGTAATTGAGTAGTGAGATTCATTATAAAATCATAGTACGGGAAATATTGAGCCAGTCAATGGTCATTTAGACCGAGTAACTGGGGGAGATGTTCTGAGTTTGAATATTGCCATGAACAAATTTAACAACAGCTTCTCTTTCAGCACGTTGTAAGCAATGAAAATGGACTTAATCCTTTAATATCACATCTTGTAAGATATACCTGGTTGAGATTGGTATGATACTCTTTAGAAATTTGGAAACATTCTGGATTGGTTGCCCCCAATGCACCGACTGGCACCGATCAAGCACAGATTGTCACCCTGAGTCATACGCACCATGGATGTGATCTACAATGCCACTGATCATGATAAGAGACTTTCATGTATTTAGCCTATGATATGGTGTTGAAGTGAGTGCTGAATGCAAAACCTGGTGTTGAGCACAAAAATTGTTTCAATGATGTCCCACCACCACATCTACCATTACATTTGTTCAGCTGAGATATCCAACTTTCAACATAGACTAGTTTTGTAGAACACAGTTAGGGCTACCTGAAACTGGTAGGACAGGTATTCATTCATAAATACATTGAGCCATGTCCTCTGCACTGCAAAAGTGCTAAACATTGAAACAACTGTTTGAGTCACTGTAAACTCCCTTTTCATCTCGACTACGGGAATTGCCTTTGTGAGAAAGACCCCATTCGCTAAATGAATCAACCAAACTCGTCTTAAACGCTAGGGTTCCGATAGATTTGAATGCTTACATGTAAAGTATGAGAACGCACTCCTTGCACCCCATTTCTCACGAATTACCAACTGATCGGACCACCCGTACATTTAGCCCGTAACGCGGTGCCAGAGCGGATGTCAATTTACGGCTGGTTTTATCGCCTCTCTCCCTCAGCTTCACCCGTATCTACCCCTGGGCAGCAACGGCGACATGAACGCGCACTTAAATCGCTTGCCAAGCGAAGTCTGTATCAGCATATTGGACGCATTCGCTTGAGGGAGCTCGTTTTGTTGATGGCCGTGTGCGCGCATTGGCGTGATCTCATTCTCAGCCACCCAACCTACTATTCACGCTAGACCTGCCCAATGGTGCGACGCCAGCCCAGATGCTGTTCTTTTTTATCCGCGCGGATCGAGCGGCGCTATCTCAACGTCGGCTAACTATGACGTCCAGTTCTGGGATGCAGTGCAGGCGCCGCTGACCGCATCGTCGACGTCATTGTGCTCAATCAGACCCATCTCGCCCGGCTCCGGGTGCACTGCAGAGCCGAAATGTTCACACGCGTTGAACAGGCGATACGCACGATGTCCAAATTGAGCATCTCGACCTCACCGCATTACTGGCGGATGGTCAGGGTCGACTCGCTCAAAATACAGTTTGGGCGAGCGGCGCGCATTCAGCCATGCCAAAGTTGCGATATCTTCGGCTGGCTGGTATACGCTAGAGGACATGTGTCCGAAGATGTTCGTAGGACTTGTGTCCTTCGTACTAGTCCTTCCTTGGGACGGACAACCGCGCGTCGTTGACTGTGAAATGGTGATGGGGGCGCTCACAGCACTCAGGGATCTGGCACTAACCGGACACATCAGTCTTTTATATCCACGCGATAATGCAGCCAAGACAATGCTCCAGCGCCTGGTTGTGCATTCAAGGTGTATCGACGTGCAATGGCCGGTATTGCGATACTATTTGGCAGATGTACGAGCCCTTGAGTTCAACATGCTGAATCAAAAGGGACAGACGCCATGGCGGACCATCTCGAAGGCGAATTGGTCGAGCGGATCGCCATTCGTTCCTCTGACGACTGCATCGAGTTCAGCCTTACCGACGCATGCGGCAAGAGTTTTACTTTTGCATACGGAGGAGATGGTACGACACGCTTCCGAGGACGTGGCCACTCGCGATATCTACCGACTGAGCATGAGGACTTCGTCCACCGGATCACACGAGTCGAGATAGATTTGATATGTGGGACACTCAACCCAGGAAATCACGCCTATCCGACATTGGAAGCACACATATTTTTGGATGGAGTGCCCTCGTGGATAACACAGCTGTATCCTCGGAAGACGACGCGATGCAGCCGCTTTCACCCTACTCATCATGCCCGGTGGTGAGCCCGTCCGTATTATCTGTCCCAAACTAAGACCTTGCGACTGGAGAGCCGTATAAAGGCTAAATTTTGCGCCTATATTGACACTCGCGACATTGAGGAGTTTGCTCGACGTAACTTCGACCAGCTCGATATTAGCAAAATCACATTGGAGCTTGCCAGAATCAGGCATCTCCGCTCCATCCACGCCGCCCATGACAGAGGTTTTGTTTCTGATTCATCGAACATCAGAGCCATACGCTCACTGCCTACACCGTGACATGGTATAGGCTGTCCATGCGGTTGCCCGGTGGTCCGCTTACTGGCACTCATGAGGGTCGACGAGCAGGCTCCAACTGACGGTGATGTAGTCTTGTTCGGCGGTGGTTTGTGGGCCATAGGTTAGGCTCGGTAGGGTACTTGGAGGACAGCTACCACTGGATGTTTCAAGTAAACGCGAGCGCGATGTTCACTTTACTGCCGCGTCCATGCCCCATTGTTCCCATTTTCTTCAAACTCGCCGTTTTCATATTCTCGCCCTCCTTTGATGCGCGGACCAGTCGCGCGTGTGGTCGTGTCGGACAAAAATACCGACCACGGGCACTTCGCGATGGTTCTAGACGGAATGGCCATGCGGATATTGATGAACGCGCCGATACATATACGGCAGGCAAGCAGCGTTCTATACGACAGGGCGTCGATTCGGACACGCACTTTATCACAATATGTAATGTTGAGGAGGGAGGGCAAGCCGTATAAAATCGATCTGTTCGTATACGTCTCACACGTGACCGTAATTGAGTCGCAGCAGACCGTTAATACTGATACTTTTGCAGAGCGGTGCCGGTTGGTTCGGTAGGTTCTATACAAGACGATGGATCTGCGAAAAGTACTGGAATACTTCCAACTATGTAGTACAAAGCGACACCCACTGTTTCACCAGGCTTGGGTACGACACGATTACGACCAGTCAGCATATGGACCATTATTAATGTCCACCCACCGCTTCTGCTTGCTCGCGAACGCACGTTTCAGCTGGACCCTGTCTCAACTGCGGACAATCCACGCGTACAGTTACCATATCAATAGAGTGACTAGCTTCTCTCTCACACACACCGTCTCTTTCCTCGTATCAAAGCTCCTCTGTGAAATGTAGCTACTCGCTTCAGAAACATTGAAGCCTGCGTTGAAGCGGGGTCATCTGTGGGCCTGAGCAATCAATCAGAAATGCAGTAGGCACATTGCATCCGCGAAGCATCAACTGACGGGCTATCTACGATGGTGCAATTGATCCTGATGCGCCACTCTTGCGCTTTTTCGGAACGGCGAAGTTCTTTCAAGCATCAAGGCTAACCGCCGGCCAGCGCATACGGTTTGTACCACGGCGCAGATGGGCAGTGCGGCCTCCTGAGCCTTCCGGACTTGCAGCGTCTGTGCTCGCTTTCAACCGCGCGCGTTTTGTCCTTCTTCTCCGTTCACCGTTCACTTTGCACACCCTTATTAATCTGTCCATAGTTCAATTCTTGTCCTGTAATGCCGTCAGGTTTCACGATTGGATTGATGTGCGCCGCGAGGATCGCGTTCGTCCGCGCAGCACCGTACCACACCGTAATCAGCAAGTCGCTGAAGGCTGCCGAAGAACTAACAATACCCTTGATATGTACGTAGCTCTACGTCTAGTACCTATGGTTAATACGGCGCTGACGATGACGCAGACGTCCGCCAGAACGTCTCCTCTTCCCCCGCAGGTCCCGGCACCGCAGGCTTCATTGCCCTAATCGTCGTGCTCAGCGTGATCACTCTCGCTCTCATACTCGGTCTTGTCCTCTGGGTCCGCCACTATCGGCGTCTGCTCAGAATCGCGCATCAGTGCAGATGGTGCAAGCAAGAGACCCACCGGGCTCGACACAACCGATGCCAAGCCAAGGCTTCAATCATCTCGCATCCAGTGGCCAACCGGAATCTACGCGTAGCATAACACGGCAAATGAAATCGCGCAGTCCGTGATGGTCATCGCACGGGATGACCCACGCGCGCGCCCATCCAGCCGTTATCGCGGACACACACCCACACCGAGAGCGACTTCGACTTGAGCGAGATACCTTTGTCAATTGCCACCCAGCTCCATCTGATGACGGGTTCAGTCGCCCTGGAACCAGCATGTTGCAATACGCGGATGATGGTTCAGCGGGCATGTAGCAGCTGTCGGCGCGGCTGCTGCAGGAACGGGCGAGGTACGAAACTCGATCCCCGCATCCCGAAGACGAAAGCCTCGTCCACCAGGTTTCAATGATACACCTACAGTCAGGTGTATGAGTGAGTTTGCATCACGTTTGGACACTTCGCGGGGGCTCGCGATCAACCATGACTAATGACACCCACGAGGTTTGTGGTTCGACTTCTGAGAATCCCCAAAGCACCACGATATCCCACGGACTTCTGATCGGCTCGAAAATTACATGGACTCACTTTGCGTTCGTTATTCTTATATCTTGTAGCCCTTTTCCACACGTGTTTTCATACCTTCATTTGCACCACAACAGCCAATACAGTGTGTCCTCCCCAGGGCCGTCGCACTTCTTCTTAGACTGATCAGATGAGCACAAACATATTCTCGCAATTCAGCCTGAATGATCAGATGCCACCTGTTTAGTGACATTTGAATCTCGGGGTCATAACCGCAAGCTGCCGAACAGCTCTCGGCCTCCTACGACTCACACTTCACACACGTAATAGTACCATCCACCCTCCCGCGCCAGTCATGAATCAATGATTCGTCACTGCCGCGCGCGTCTACGAATGAGTTTGTGAATCTGTTCTTCACGCTCGAGGAGCATGTGGTCGATGCGGCTGGTGCGCGTGCAATCAAACCACGACTCACCGCGTCTTGCCGTATCTAACAGCAGCATCCCCCTGTCTTGTATTTGCAATATCCCTCCCCCTTTCGCTGCGCATAGCTGATTACTGCCGTCAGCCGCGCACAAAAAGGGTGTAGGCGTAACTGCACCGCTCTTCTCCTCTGCGCGCCTCTTCACTCGCCCGCTCGGCCTCTTTTCTTCAATTTGTTTTCCGCTCGACTACCAACGTCGGTGGCACTTGCTACCATTTCATTTTGCACATGCCTGCGCTCTACGTACTTCGTTCGGAGTCTGATGTGTCTCTCACAGCTCCTGTGCCGGGTCCGTCCACCTAATTCACCAGAAATGATCCTCGCTACTATGCCTTATTCAGAAAAACGCATGGTAGCAATGTGACATCCACCTTCATCGTGCTTGTCGTCATTGCAGGCACCATCGTACTTGCGCTCCTGCTCTGGGTCATCCGCATTCAGCTTCGCGAACGTCGGCGCGAGCGAGAGACTCTCTCACAGGCCCAGGCCGCTCATTATCCTCTGTACAATGGTTCCATGACTCCTCCGTTCATGGTCCAAACCCCCTCCACACCGCAAACACCGGCTATGCCCTTCCGCATTCCACCAGACAGGCCTACAGAGCCGCGATCAACTTTACCAGAAATGCCTGCTGGATGGACTCTTACCGTGGCTGCAGCGCCATCAGCCGTGAGGCGCAAGCCGATCCGCAGTCACGCTCGCCCCCAGTCGTATCATCAATACTCTCGCGTTCGAACTCGACCGCAACGAACGCTTCGCCACCACACAGATCAGCAAGTTCGAGATTCAGACTGCGTCGCGTAACCTCGCATTCGAAGCAGCGTTAGTTCCAATGCCGCCCTCGGCGACTCAGTCAACTCACAGACTACATCGGGAGTCGGACTGATGCTGTGCGATGTGTGGGCGAACAGACGCACCGCAGGCTGTGTGATATCTTTCGAGGGACGGATAATATTGGGATATTAGTTTTGATGGACGTTGTACGTTGTTTAGATTTCCTACTTTCAAACACTCTTACTTGGACACCTTTATCATTGTCTCTGCGATCATGTCACCTCGTCTCTTGAGATGTCACGGCGTGTCGGCGGGCTACCGTACTGTAAAAATGTGCAATGATCTACTCTCTCCTCTCTCTTGTCACTCGCGCTGTATGTTGGTAGATATGTCATCATAAGACAGCAGCATCTCTCAAGCAGGGCTACAGCATGCAAAATTCGTTACTGGCACTCAAAGCAGGGGGCAAAGGTACCTGAGTTTCTGGGAAGGGTGCGGGTGGATACCAGGCCAGTATCATGATACATTCACAATGACCGGTCGGAAGGCGTCCAGCGGCAATACTGTCTACTGAAAATGAATGTGTGTTTTTGTTATCGATCAAAATGACGTACCTTTGAGATCGAGAGGGGGGGATCCCAAGGGCGAATCAAAGCTCTGTCCCTAACTCTGGACCTTGAATGTTACAAGTACCTCGCGAATCTAGATCACGCCCAAATTGCACGTAGATATGTCCCGCCCCGGAAAATGTTATGAGAAGCGGACTAGTTCCTGATGGGAACACTTGTTGATGGTGCACGAGAGTATTAATCTTCTCAGTGGTGCTCTGCGCTTTCTTCCATGCTATTGCTGCCGACTGTGGCTGTGTTAAGTGCCAATTTGAGCTGCGTCTAATGTCAGTACCATTGCTGAATGACATAGACTCTACAGTGCTAACGACACTTCTCAGACGGCGGCAAGCTTCGCTGATCTTTGCCCTTCCAAGCTTATCCAGAGCCACCGGCCGGCCAACGCATCACGCTTGTATTTGGGCGCAGCTCCTCTATGCGATCCAGTGGGAACTGACTGCGCGCGTCAGGGGTCATCGCTGAATGACCATTTTTGTCCGCCTTCCTTCTGTCCGCAGTAGCACCTCGAAAGAATTTCGTAGAGTCTAAAAGAAGATGGACCAACCATTTCCCCATTACCACTCGTTTCCTTCCACTTGTTTCCGCTATCTTTCTTCCAGCCTCCATTCTTCATCGCTTCTCTGCTTCCTCTCTGAATCCGTATCCTCATTGGCTCTCATCGCTAGTGTTATCTTCACATCGAATTGTTTTGTCTTTATCTTCTTAGCAACCGTTTGTCATGCGCTTCACCTCCTCCATTTTCATCATCTCTGCCCTGCTGGCTGGCTCCGCCCAGGCAACATCTGCACCTAGCAAGGCGGCCACGCTTCTTCATGAAATTGCACTCGGTGGCAAGCTCTCAGCCGCGGTAGAGCCTGCACCCGTTGTACCTGGCGGGGGCGCGCACAAGGAAAACACTCAGATCACTCGGAGGTCGCCGATCGACCGTGCATCGGAGGTCACAGAGCACCAACATGATCAGATTGACATAAGTACGGATGTGCTCGCCGGCGTAGACGTCAACCCAGACACGTCGTCGTGCTACGATACTTGTCTCGCGGCTATACCTCAGGACGAGACCATCGGCATTGATAAAGCGTGTGGCGCGGTCTCAGATGATTTGTACGTCTATTTTTCGGTTTCGTCATCGGATTTGGTCGGCTCAACAACATCTCTCTAGACAATTTGAAGCGTGCATGTGCTCACAGGGTGGTACCGTGCCCGCCATCCAGGCGTGCCACGACAAGTGTCTGCCCAAGGACACGACGTTGCCTGACGCTGCGAACCCGCAGGCTCGCTGCAGTACGTAGAATAGCCTCATGATTCATCCCTTTGCCTAAATTCCGGATTCATGTTACAGATCAAGTCGTGCAAAATGCCGTCTCATTCAGAGCTCATCACTCTTATGGTTCGAACGGAGTGGTTACCCAACGCATCTCGCTCAGTACACTAGCTGGATTCGGCGCTGCTGCGCTTGCAATACTTCTTTGAGCTTTCTACCGTGTTCTAGCGTAGCTTGTGGCATCATCATATGGTATTTTGAGACTGACTTGTTTCTTTGAGCTGTCCATCCCTACATTGCTTTACGATATTGATTGATGATCCAACGGTAAACGGTAGATATCGGCCACGTCTTAGGGGAAACTGCTGTCAAACGTGTTGTTAGCCTCCTTTCAGCTTCTTATACACAGCTGTGGCGTGGTGCTGAGCCAGCGGCATCAATGCGCATGTCTCATATACCCCGGCAACATGGAGGAGTTGCAACTATTCTTTTTTTTTTTCTATATCAGTTCATCTTTTCACGGAATTCTACACACGTTTTTTCCATCGCAATCTCCAATGCCCATTGTCAGTCCACGGTATGGATGGCCTTTCGAACGCCAACAGGAACGTCTATTTGCCACTAGGAGCACGTCTGGCGCCGGAACAATTTGTTCTCTCATTGTTGTATCCATGCTGGGCGTTTTCGTCATTGCTGCTGCAATTTGGTGGATTTGGGAGTGGCGGCGATATCGCCTGTCACGGGACGCGATGAACGGATTGTCTCGTCAATATATGAAATTCGATCCGCCGGCGATCATCTTACACATGCCCAGCCCTTACATCCCGTTCGGCCACCGGAAATACTGCGCAATTGGGATTCTGCGCAGTACGAGTCGTCCCAGGTCACCATTCCTTCGAGTTCGAGTCGCAGGGATAGTCTCAGGGAAGACGATTCGTTTTCCGGTGTCACTAAAACGACGTCCGAGCGCCGGGCAACTATACATTCCGAGTCATACATGCTCCATTCTTGCAACATCCGAGAACGTCCTGTAGCCTTGGGATGCTCAACAAAAGATAGTCAGCCGCAAGCGCGATCGGATACAACAAGGAACACTACATTGGAGAATGATCACGAGAATCATGTACTAGTCGCCCTTCCTACACGGTCGAGCACCATGGCAACACAACTAACGATGAGCGAGTACGACGTTCAGACGGCATCGCTCAGCCGCACCAGATCTGTTTCACATAGGTACCTGCCACCGTCAACGGCGCATACAATTCATGCCAGAGGCTCAGCCACTCAGCCACTCGCTGAAAATTCCGCCGAGGAGGGCTTAGAAGAAGTCACGTCCCAACACATGCGATACTCCGACATTAGCCTATTGGCGCCACGAAGTCACAACACCCATAGCGATCGATAACCCCCCATGTGGATATATTCTAATTTATATTCTGCTGAGATTTATGTTTCATCTTGTTTGTAACACCCTGTATTGCGCATTCTCACGCTCTTCGTGATATTGATATGATATTTGCGACTGCCACAGCGCACGATTCGCACAATCATTCGACGACCGAGGTTTTCAACCACCGCTTTGCCAACTGGAATATGCCAGAACCTTCATAATTCTCCTCAAGAGAGTCGTCATTACCGTTTCTAAGACGTGCGAGATGACCCTGGAAGAAGGCTGTGACATAGCGAACATTCCGCCCGCTCAAATCCGTGCTGGGTCTAAAGCCGACACACACCGAGCTGTGTGGGCGCAGAAGCAGCAGATCCCCCACCACATTGGCTGTGAGATCAACTTCCGGTCGGTCACCTTACTCCATCTATGATATGGTCAATGTCAGCCTCAAGGTATATATGGCAGTATCGTTGATCGTTCATTATCACTACTCGAAGCTCCCACAATCAATCTCGACTCAGCCAACACTCTAATCATGCAATTGTCTTCCTCATTCACCACCATCTTCAGCCTCGTTGTCGTTTTAGTCGGCTCAACTGCTGCCAGTCTGGTTGGCGACAACAACGGTACACTTGTCGCACGTAGTCCTCAATATGTTAAGCCGACAACCGGTGGCTGCTGGACTGGAAAAGGCGAGCTAGAAGAGTGGAAACCAAATTGTTTGGGTGACTGCTGGCGTTGTGCGTATTTCATCGGTTTTTACCCAATCCGGATGTATTCACAGTTATTGCAGACAACGACGGCTTTCAAGGCATCTGTGAGTAGCATAAAGCTCCCAGGCTCTTATCTCAAACTATTTCGACTTCATGGGCAGATTTTGCCGGCAACGGCGTAACTGGTGTTCGTTGTCAAGTGTTTGTTGATTCCAACTGCCAAACGTACAAGGCCGAGACGGACAATTGGGACGGTACGAACACTCACTGCTGGGACTTTCAACACCAGACTGGAATTCGTCCCAAGAGCATGAAGGTTTGTTGGCTCAATTCGTCATGTTCTCTGGACTAACATCAGGTTTCGCAGTGCTGGTACAAATGCTGAGTGATACATCTTCTATATACCACATGTAAAGCTTCTACACAGGTGTAATTATATTGCTGTCACGTCTGCATAGCGCCTTGGGTCAGGCCCACTATGAAGGTGAACCAACGCCGAGGGGTCGTCCCGATTTGGAAGTTCACCGGTCTTGCTGATATTCTGCAACACCGCTCGCGAGAACGGCTGCTCTTCACCGGCAGTAGCGGAAAGTCAGTATGGACTAACCGTTCGTACTCATAGTGCAGAGGAACCATGAGATCAACATAGCCAAGCCTTGACCGGTGTACCGAGGGGCTGTGCGCGTCGGGATCCTCCTCGGCATCCGACAGGCAGTGTTTGTCCCGCTTGCAACCATCATCGGAATGATCGGCAATGTCGGTCAGCGAGACAGAGAGGTGATGAATGTGCGCGGCCCGAAGTTTTTCGTCTGCCATAAAACACCAAGGGCCCTGCCACTCCTCTCATTGAGTATCTTTCGGTCACGCCGCACTCCCTCCACATCCCGACAAACTCTGCTCCTGATCATGAAGCTTCTGCTCGAAGCACGACCAACCTCATCGGCGCTGCATTTGACCTCACCCGATACGCAATCAACTCGTCTAATCTTACTGGGACTGCGCTGGACACAGCTAGGCAATGCAACAGTGATTGCTTTTCCGCAATCGCACTCTCCGGTGATGTTATGAGTCGATGTGATGGCGAAAAAACACAACTGTGAGTCTTTAATACTTAACACCTTGGTTCACATTCTCACACTAGGTATGACTGTTGCAGTAACGCAGCGGCATGCACCTGCAAAGTTGATTCCGCAGTGACGGGTCTACAAGGGTGCCTTGGGCAGTGTCTGCCAACATTAGCGTTGCCGACAACAATACGGTCACCTCCCGCTGTCGTACGTTGCAAACCCAGTTGCTTTTAAATTTTCTTGACACCTTCGAACCACAGAGCAAGTCATGGCTGACGTCGCTGCAAATTCTGCGACCGCTCAGCATATCACAGCCATGGGGACCATGCTCATGGCAGCATTATCCGTAACAATGCTTTATTAACCGATTGTACAACACAAAATGCTCCGGACTCATCTGCACGCCGGCCATTTGATGCACATATTTATGGATTGTTACTCATTGTTGTTAATAAATGTACCTATATCAGAGTCTAATGCCACCAATTCACTCACTACGAATAGCTGGTGCGGAGAACGCCTTCCGCGTCGGTAGTAATTGGTCGCTGGGCGTGCATAAAGGGAAGGGTTTACTCAGGGATGTCCTAATGTCGATCAGCGTCTTCGGCATGAAAAAAGGTTGTACCGCAGTATCCTCAACACTATGTTGAACTTGAAGAACAAGATGCGAGCCTTGAAAATTCAATTCGCCAGATACTACAACCGCCGAGACGGGAAAACGTCTATCCGATTAAGCCTGGACACTGTGGAACTGCCCTAAGCGAGTATTGAGAATTACGATCTGTATTCCGTTCCATAAAGTCACAATTAATTATGCCAGAGTCCACGATGGTACTGAAAAATAACACCATGCTCAAGTAAAGCTTAGCTGAACCCACAAACGATCGGGCCCCAATTAGACTGTCCATCCGGAGTGCTGAACGAAAGGTGTTCACGCGATGCTTCGTCTAAAACAGAGAGTCAGGTCTAACATCATTTCTAGTGTTAGCTCATACAGCGAGCCTGTGGATCCGCGCTGGGAGGTACAGATACGTTCTTTGGCAAACATATGCTGTGGCAGTTCTGGACGGCGGATATGACACCGGGCTGGGCGCACATACACGCTTCAATTTGTCTTTATTAAGCAAAGGAAGGTCAGTGATGAGCCTCTCCGGAGAATACTGTTTAAATGGCTCACAGTGACCATGCACGGTTGAGCAGGCTGAACCCTCGTTTTGGGCGACTCCGGCGAAACAGGTACCGTAGCAGATTTGGCATCGTCGCTCAATTCAAGTCATCCAGAAGGCCTCTTGTGAGGTCTATGGGTGTTCTTCTCGAAAATGGCTGGAGATGGCGTGAGTTGAATGAAGAAGAGACCGACGAAGTGACCACCAGGAACGCATGGGGAGATTGAAAGTTCAGATAGAAGTCTAGTGTGGCCGCAGCACCACGGAGCAGTGAAGTATAGCGAGGAAACAATACACTGTATCAAGATGGACGAAACGAGCAGAAAAAGAAGTGGGAGTGAGACCTTCTGCGGTGCGCGCTTTTATGTCGTGGCTGGCTGCGCCGAACCGCAGCACTGCTAGGGGCTTGCAGTCGGGCGGTGTAAACTACAACTATGATTGACACCAAGAAGATCCTGTCAGTTTGGAGATAAATGTTTTTGATTATAGGGTCCACGACTGGGTCCTCGTGCGAGGCTGGACCAGCCAGACATAGTGCTTGTAGATGAGGTAAGCGACTGGTTCCTTGGCTGGTCTGCGATACACGTGAAAATTTTAGGCGTGTGAAAGGACGCACGTCTTAGAGTGGGAAAAAAAGAAAGAAACATCCCGATGCGGGTAAAGGCCGAGTGCGCTGCCGTGCGTATCATACGCTTCTGCCCTATGTTTGGTTCCATCCACGTTGACTTGGATCTCCAAATCTACTAGAACACCTTCGTCGTGGCGGAATACAATCCTCTGCACACGCTGTTTGCACGTATAGCGGAGGTCGACGACCAAGGTCCATACACCCAGCTACCCGACAAGGTTTTCACTGTTAGCACACCTCAGTATCAGCTCCCCAAGTGCCACCGGTCTGACCCTGTACGCGCACGAGTGTGTGGTGAAAGTCTGGGTAGTTGGAGATTGCCGTCGGCATTGAGCATTCTTCGTCACGCAAAAGACTTGAAGAAGAGCCAGCAGTCATCTACATCAATACGAGGAGACCAAACTGATCTTTCACTATGTGATATTGAGATCAAGTTGCTTCAGATGGCCACCTCCCGGCAATAAGTCATTTCTTTCTTCGGGCGGGCCCGTCTCATCATTAAGCGATAAGATATTACCGTTCATTCGGCGTTCGTTTTATTTGCGAAATTGCGCTCACGTGCGCGTAAGAATCCTGAGCACTCATGTTTGTTGATCTTGAAACCTGCTGCCGGGCGGCGCCGTGGACGCAGCTCTTGCTCATCCCAACATTCAGATCACAATGGCCGATGTCAGCGCGAAACTCCCCGAAGAAATTCTAGTT